>PUFA01000363.1:600000-890033 GCA_003508835.1 Eonycteris spelaea | reverse complement strand
GAGGGCTGCAGCCCGACGCCTCCCCGCTGCCGCGTGGCTGAGGCCGCGGGGTGCTGAGCCGCGTCTGGACACCGTGCGTCGCCGTCCCTACCCCGTCCCGCCTCCGCCGCCGCCGGGGCCGGCACCCCGCTCAGGGGCAGCCGTGCGGGGACCGCGTGGGCGTGTCTGCGCGTGGGGCAGAGGCCCCTCTGTGCTGTTGTGAATTTAAGGGGAGCTGCAGGGCGTCTTCTCACTCCGCCCAGGCGGGCGCCGCTCTCCCTGACCACATGTTCTCCGAGTGCACGGAGCTCGCTGAGGCGGCTGTTCTCAGCGGTCGTGGGTGTCACAGTCCCCGTTTTGTGCCCGAGGAAACAGTACAGAGAAACGTGAGATGTGTGTACGGCCTGGGAGCGCCGAGGCAGAGTCTGGACTAGATGAAACGATGGTTGCTGTGTGCTGATCCGCGTCTATCTGGTTTCTCAGACCAGGTTCTGCGTGAGTTTTGGTCAAAGCTTTATCTTTCTTGTTTGCACGTGCTGATCTGTGCGAAGCCGCTCCTTGAGAGGGCACCACGCACTGTGCAAAACGAAACGCGGCTATTGCGCTTCGTGGTCCCCAGGCTCCGCGCCTGCCTGACGAACACGTTATATATAGAACACGAAAGGACCAGGTGACTTCAAACCTGCAATTGACCATTGAAACAGATGGGAAGCCACCTGGTGCCTTTCGTGACATCAGAGTCACACAGCACCTGGCTCAATGCCACCGCGGCCATCGATTTTACAATAGTGTGTCAGGGACTAAATTTCAGGTAAAGCCATCCTGGTACGTTGTGAAAGGCTTAGATATTTGTGAAGGAAAAGCATTTCATAAAAGAAGAACAAAGATTTATGGAATGTTTCAGAAATAGTTTCGCGGCCTCCTCAAACTTCTTTGTGGGGAAGGGAGGACACTGGCTCCTACGAATAAAGATGTGCGCCAGTAACAACGAAGTAAAGCAGGCGCGACTCCCCGCCGCCGTCGTTGCTGGAACCCATACGGCGTGTGTTTCGCGTTCTCTTACATGATGGTCGGTCAGGTAAGGCCACAAGCGGGGGCCCAGGAGAGGCCCAGGCAAAGAAAAACTTGGTTCTACCCAGTTTCTAGAGAGACAGAGTCAGTGCACTGCGTGTCAAGAGGGAGTCACGTGGGAGGAGCGCTGGGGTGTGGGCTCCGCCAAGCCAGTGGGGACCAGAGAGGGACCAAGACTTGTCGCAAGTGCAGTCAGGGTGGGGCACACAAGGGGAGGTGCAAGGGCCTTTAGTTCGTGTGTTTGACGTTATCAGGAAAGGGAAGGGAATGTGAGGGTAGGCAGGGGAACTAGTGTCTGGGACCCACCTGTACCACTGCCACACCTGGTTGCCTTGGGGAGGTGTGCACGTGTTGTTTGTGGGATGTGGAGGTAGCGGGAAAGGTGAGGTTTTAAATTTGTGATGCCCCATTGTTGATATTTTCCATTTCCTTCCTCTATTATGCAACCCATGTACGGTTTGTCCTCGGCCCACGTTTCTGCTGATCATGACTCTTTACCTGAGGTGACCTAAGCCTTCATTGTTTTCAGTGCTGAGCCCTTCCTGGTCCTATCCATGAGAGGTGGCTGCCGTATTCCCCTAATTTTTTTCCACTATGTATAGCAGTACTAGCAGGTGCCCTCCAAATTCTGTGGACCTCAGAAATACTTTCTTCTGACTCTAGCTATGTAGCAGAAATTCTCTGCTGATAATCAGCGTCCATCACCCCAGCCATCACAGTGACTCCGCTTTTGCTCGTTGGTTGGATAGCACAGGGATCCCCAGAGGCTTAGGTGTAAGTCTCATCCCTTCTTCAGAGCTTTTGTGTGGGAGGTTGTGATGGTGACTTCGGCTTTAGTGTGTCCATGGGTGGTTTTGCTAACACAACCCCAGTGGTAAGATGGGCCGGTACAGGAAAACTGTGTATTCCACAGAGGGTAACTTGCTGCCCACCGCAGAATGGGAAGGAAGGTGACCGCCACCCACAGGGCAGGTCATCCAGTCCAGATGATTCCTGGAAGCCTCCTCTGTGGTGAATGCGCCATGGTGGATGCTCACAAGGGGTGCACATTTCCTCCCCCCGGGACCTATTCCTGGAAGTCCATTCTTACACTCCTTCCCTAGCCTGCCTTGTGATCAATTCTCTAGTTTTGGTCCTCCCCAGTCCTGACCATCTGGACAAACTATCATACACTCATTAACCAGAGTATTTATCTACCTGCTTCCGGGCAGAATTAAACAGATGCACTTCAAGTTTTGCCCAGAGAACTGCAAAAACTTTTTGAATGTGGCTTAAGTGGTTCTGGAAGGGGGATTTACAGCTTTGAACGCTTAAATAAGCAAACAGTGAGTAAAAGAAATGAGCTAAGACTCCAAGTGTATGCATTATAAAAAGAGCTGAGGAAAGCCAGAAAAACTAGATGGAAATGAAAAGATGAGAATTTAGAAAATGAATATAGAAATAAAGAAACATTTTTGAAAAGGATTTCCAAGACATCTTTCAAAAGAGAAAAAAAACTAGGCAAACTTCTGGAAAGATCTATTTTTAAAAGTTAGGACATTATGCATAGAAATGTTAGGAGTGAAAAATACATAATACAGGTATAGCAAAGATTTTTTTAAATAATAAGATAAATTCATTGCAGTAAACGTGAAGTGATTAACTGCATATTGTGCTAAAACAATATAACTTACTCAAGAAGTAAAAAACCAGAGTATGACTAAATAAGGAACTTGAATCAGTGGTTTAAAATCTCCCCTTACCCACATGGAGTACACTCAGTCTAAGCAAAGTTACCAAGCATTCAAAGAGCAGATATCCCTAATGTTATACAAACTTTTATAAAGAGGAAAATTGTGAATGCCCTCACAATTCACTTAATAAGGCATCATATCGTTTCATCCATAAATACTGCAGTTCAACCTCTAAGAGGACATTTTTCTTTCGTAAAGAACATTAACAATACCATTTTCGCACCCAAACGGGAGCAGGGCGTGTGCCTGCAGCTTTGACTTTTTTACTGGGGTCACGCTTTATATGTAATTTCGTCTGCTGGCTTTGGCACAGCAACATGCTACAGAGCGTGTTCCCTGTGACGAGATGTTCACAACGCTGGCAGCCACGTCCATGCTGTCCAGAACCATAGCGTCTTCGCTACAACCTCTGTGGCTACAAAGAACGATAAAGCGAGCGTCTCCACAATGCCAACATCACTGTGTGTCCCGATTGTCTCTTACAGTTAAAAGTGCTGAAGATGCTTCCTAAGTGCTTGTTCCGTCCCGCCAAATCGGTCCACACAAGCAGGGTGGCATCGCAGGTCTGTCCCCTGCACCTTGTCAGCAAGGCACCAAAAGTCTTCATTTGTTACAACTGGAAATCACTTTTTCTTTAGGTTAAGTCTGTGCTGTTTTAGCCACTCATGAGGGAGAAGTGCTTTCTTATTGTGCTTATTTTACTGGCCGTCTGGATTTCTCTCGAGCATTGAGCAGCAGAAACAGAAGGGGCACGTGTTTGAGTAAGAGGGAACAAAACAGGTTCTGTTGAGATGAGCTTCTAGCTGTCTATCTCTACCTCTCAAACCCAGGGTTGCAAAAATCGAGGGGACAGAGCTAGTAAGACAGTACTTCCCCCACAGGAGGAATCTAGCTACCTGTTCTGGAGGCCCAAGCTAAGTAAAGCCAGAAAAGGAAAAAGCAGAACCCCTCACTTCCAGACAAACGGCCTGCTTTAAAATCCTTGTGTCCAATGCAGTTGGCCCTACAGAAGGGAAGAGGGAGAAGGGAAAGCTCGAAAGGGCAGCGGTTCCCAGCTACTGCCCGGTCCCAAACCCAGACTGTGACTCGGGTGTTCCACAGCCCAGGCAGGGATGTTTGTAAAGTTCCCAGCTGCTGCTGCTACGTGACCCGCGGGCGTGCCACTGCCCGAGCCTGGGAAAAGTTCCCCAGGAAGAGAATGTCCTCTTCTCTCATTGCTCCTGGGTCTCACCTTCCTTTCAACGCCCTTTCAGAAAAGGCAGCTGGTCAGAGAACGTGTCCTACGTGCCTTTGTTCACCCTCTTAGGAGCACAAAGCGCATCCCTACTCAGCCTGCGGCCACCACCCAGGACGCGGGTGGCAGGACAGCTCCATCCCACTGCAGCCTACCCCCTTCCCGCACCCACGTCCGCTAGCTCCGGCAGCAGTGTCCAGCTGGAGACGGGATACCCTAAGGGACAGCAGTCCCCACGCCTGCAAGGGCCTACCCCAAGCCCAACCCTAGCATTCCTCCCCACAGGCACCATCACCCTGGGGGACATGCCCTCCAACGGAGCCGCAGGTCCTGGGGACACCTGCCTGCAACTGCACCTGTTCCAGTCCGAGGACTCCATCCACAGTGGACGGAATGGTGGCCCCAAACGATATGCTGATTCCCAGAACTTGTGGATGTGACTTTATCAGGAAAAAGGGTCTCTGTGGGTGTGATGAAGGCAAAGACCTCGAGATGAGGTCATCCAGGCTGGCGCAGGTGGGCCCTAAATCCAATGACTGCTGTCCTTATAGGGACAGAAGACAAGTAAGATGAAGAGAAGAGGCCATGTAACCATGGAGGTAGAGAGTGCAGTGACATGTCTACCAGCCAAGGAACACCAATGGCCGCCACAGAAGCTGGAAAGAGGCACGGACTCTCCCTCAGAGCCTCCAGAAGGAACCGACCCTGCCCACAGCTGCACTGTTGGCCTCCAGGTCTGTGAAAATATGAATTCCCGGTATTTTAAACTACCAGGTTTCTGGTACTTTGTGACAGCAGCCATGGGAAACTAATCAGACACCCCCCAATAACCAAAAGTGCTCCGAGGAAAACTGCAGAATCCCGATTGGAATGCAGCGCCCATGGGTAGAGCACCCAAATGTGCCTTTACTTCTTCCCCAGGTACCATCAGCGATGAGACACCTGGGCTTCAGGAAATGAGAATGTTGCTCCCACCCCTAGGGATGCCAAGAAACCCGAGGGCAGGCTTGTTTGCAGAATGGGCTGCTGGCTGCCTCCCAGCACTAGACTTAAATCCTACTTGGAGTCAGCCCTCTTGCAAGGAAGCAGAAAAAACCCCTGTGACAAAGTCCAGGGATGGATTGGCAACATTGCATTCCCACCCAGGGGAGCCAGGGGAGGGCAGGGGTGAGGGCCAGGGCCCCACGGAGTAAACGATACGCATTCTTCCTCTACTTCCAACATCCTTTTTTTTAAAAAAAAAACAACACTGCACGGTTCACACCTATGGCTTTCACATCCTACGAAATATTCAGAACCTTGCAAAACAGCAAAGGTTACAAGGTCCTCTGGTGTTCGTAAGCTGCCAATCACTGCCGAGCGGCTTTCATTCGCAAGGCCGGGAACATCTGGGGCTGGCGCAGGGACGAGCATCAACAAGCTTCTGGAACGTGATTGGAACATGGCCACCACCACTCACACTGGGCGCACGCCCTCAGGGAAGACAGGAGCATGTCGCGGTGCAGGGAAAAGGAAGGGAAAAGTGTACCTGTGCGAAGCATCACCCCGTCAAGCCACAAGGCCACGGGGTGGCCGCAATGACTCCAAAGCGCGGCAGTGGAGGGAAGGTGGGGAGACGCGCCAGCACAAAGGAAACAAACTCTATGTCCAAAACACGCCAGTACAAAGTCACCGTAGGAAAAGATCAGCCCAACTTCCATCACGCAAAGAAAGCTGACCCCACTAATGACCAAAGCGCTCTTACAAACCGAGGAATAAAACACTAACGGCCCAAGACAAACATGGGCGAGACATCCAAATAAGCCGCTCACGCCAGAACTGCAAAGGACCCCTGAAGCTCGGAAAGATGCTCAAGCTCACTCTTAACACAGAACTGCACGCCTGGCGGATGGCGAAGCCCACAGCTTGGACACCCCTCACCGGGGCAAGGCTCTAGAGCACAAAGGGAGAGCAGGAACCGACACAGGGCACCGCGGGCCTCGTTTACAGATGCTCAGTGCTGCTGCGTCTAAGAATCTGACCCAGACACACATGTGATCGATGCACATGGAGTTTCGCTGTGGCGTCATGACAATCAAAAGGCGGGCAGCGACCCCCAAGCCGTGGTACGGCCTCCCTGTGGAACAGCACAGCCTGCAAGCACGCCGACGCCAGGTGTGGGGGAGCCGGGCCGGGGTGGGGGGCGCTCCTGTCTCATCTCGGGCTGGGAAGCAGCTCTCTCTGAGAGCCCCCGGGCTTGACTGTTGACTTCCCCAGTGGAGGTAGAAGAACAGGGGCCCCCGACGCAAGTGAGCCAAGCGGAGAGAATGAACGAAAGAGCAGAGCATCGGGCCAGGCTGGGACTCCGGGTACCCTAAAAGAGGTGAACCAGCAGACGGGGGAGCTGAAGCATAAGGCCCTAACGGCTAGCTCTTGGGGCTCAAAGAAAGAGCCTGCTGTTTGTCACCTAGCCCATCATTCAGGACTAGGCAGACGAGAGGGAAAAGCATAGATTGCACTGTCCTGGGCCGGTCATCGGCAGGCGACCCTACTCAATGCACTCCATGACGTGTATCTGCAGGGTGTCCATATCAGGGGCCTTATACTGGCACTTGGGGCAACAGAAGTCAGGCGGCTCCTCGGGGGGCTCCTCCTCTGGCTGGGCAGGACCAGGTGAGAGGAGTGGTGAGCTGGGGAAAGAAGGCAGGTACCGGTTATGGCACAGACTGCGGGGAGGGGACACAAAGTGCTGAGACATGATGGACCACCAGCTCCTTCCCTTTAGCCCTGCCCCCGAGGAGGGGCGGCCAATGCCAGCACCCTGCCCTCCCTGCCCTTCTCCTGCAGCTCACTCACCTGGGGCGGGGACCAAGGGGGGCTGGGAGACCTCTACGTGCCGCTTCCTCATATCTTCAATCCTTTGAGGAGAGAAACCGTCCATCAACATACGTAAGCCAAGCTCCGGGGGGCATATGAAGCTGATGGAAGGACAGGGTGGCAGGAGGGGAGACGGGGGACCAGCTCACCCCACCCTGACAAGACAGGAGCACTCAGTCTCCCGCACTCACCACTGGAAGCCCCCAACACCCAGCCCCCTCCACATGGGACGCACACTCCAACACCCACCTGGCCGACTCCTGACAGCTGGCCTTCAACCTGCTATACTCCCGCTGCAGCTGCTCCAGCTGTTCCTGCAGGAGCTCCTTCTTCTCGGCCAGCTTCTCCCGGGCCTGCCTCTCAGCCTGGAAGTCTGCCTTGTAGATGTCCGCCTGGCAAAGCCAAGAAAGAGGGATGTGCCCGCCACCCGTCGGCCACTCATTGGACATTCCGTGCCAGGCACCAGGGGGCAAGACAGAGCTCGCTCCTGCCCTCCCAGAGCCCATGGCGCAAAGTCACACCAAGTGCACTGAGAGGTCAAGGAACAGTGTGAGGGGCTCAAAGAACTTCCGAGAAGCCACTGCAAAATAACGCCAGAGACATAACAGGTCCAGCGCCAGTGGGCCTGGTCTGCTTGGCCACACGCAAGCCACAGAAGCGAGCCCTCACCTGGGCCTTCAGTACCGGAACGGTCTCCATCACAATCTTGTGCTGCTCGGCCTCTTCCTTTAGCTTGTCGATCACTTCCTGTTTGGCCACCAGGGCCTCCTCGGCCTGCTGCAGCTGCTGCTTGAGCTCTTCCAGCTGCGTTCCCTAGGGACAGGCAAGGGGGTTGCTGCTGAAGCCCAAGCTGGCCCAGGGTGGCGGTCATGCCTCCCCCAGCCTGGTTGCTGCTTCAGGCAAGAAGAACCAAGAGGAACCAAAGATCGGCCCCAGCTGGTCCGCAGTGGGGTGATGCCAACCACAAGGTGTCAATGTCTGCAACGCACAGGAAAGGTGGAGGCTGGAGAGGACCTCTGAGGTCACCTGGCACAATGTCCCACCAAGGCTGACATTCCTGTCCCAAAACCCCCAGCTGGACAGCCCTCCTGTGACCCTACGAAAGACAGGGGCCGCACTTCCTCTTGAGGCTGCCTGTTCCACGCTGAGCTGGCCTTCCACACTAACAGTCCACCATGGGCCCACTAAGCCAAGACTTTGGTCTTTCTACTCTGCTATCTGGTCAAAGGTCTGCTGGTCCATCACAGACACCTCACACACAGACACAGAGATGCACACACTCGGACACATGCACACACAAACAGACACACACGCACGCACCCACGCACCACCAAGCCTTCCGTCCAGAGACCAAAAGGCCACAGTTTTGTAATTAACTCTTCCTGTGTAACCTGCTTTCAGGCTTTCCCCTGTAAGTCTCCTCTGGGTACTGTCACATGTGACAACATCCTTCTTAAAACACAATTGCTAGAAACTGAACCCACTACAGGTCTGATGAGGACAAACTAAAAGAGGGCTCCAGGCTGCTTTAAACACTGGGATGGAAACAGCCCAGAGCCAAACTGGGGATGGCTGGCAGGAGGACCCAGCCCATGGAGGGGGCATCAGAGGCCCAGCCCAGTCCACCATAGGAAGCAGGAAGCACAGCCCAAGTGTCCCCAGGTCCCCATGGCCTGCCCTGAGCCATCATACTGTGGCCTTTACAAAACTCTAGGACAAATCAAGTTGCCCCGCCAAAAGCCAACTCTGTCAAGTCTTAAGGTAGGGCCTTGAGTTCTAATATCCCCAAATTTAGGACAGCAAGCCCCATGGGAGAGGGACCAGGGCCAGGTCAGTCGTCGGCAGTCCCAGGGACATCCCCGCCATACTCACTCGGTTTCGCTCACTGCTCAGCGTGCTGCTCTTCATGTGGTTGTCATACTCTTGGAAGAGCTGGTGATAGGCCACCTGCAGCTGGGCCAGCTTCCGCCTAAGAAAAAGGAACTTTTGCTGGAAATGCCATCTTGTCCTGGTTCAGCCACAGCTTTTCCTGCATCCAATTCCACCCACTTCCTTCCTGTCACGTCCACAGACCCGAACAGGACTTTGAGGGTACATACGTGCGTTCAAGACCATGGGCTCTGAGGCACACTTGGCTAAAACGGTTAACATCGTTTTCCTTAAAACATTTTTTAAAAGTATGAAAAGAAACGTTTATAAATAAAACACAACTGTCTTGCACTCTTCAAAAAAATCAACTTCATGAAATACCTAGAGGGGCAGGCCTGTTCTCAACTAAAGGAGATTCGAAAGGCACGTCAGTGAAGGGAACGTGGGCTGCTGGCCCAGATGCTGTTAACACGTGGGCTGGAGAACGGAGAACGTGATCGTATCAAAAATGGACCATTTGGGTGTGATGATGGTAAGGGACCGAACCTGGCCCTCAGTCACGGCAAGTCCCTGGAAGGGCTCCCCGAAGAAAGCAAGCCGCCGACGCCCTCTGGTCCCCGTCCCTCCCGTGCTGGGCACCCACTCACTTCTCCTCCGAGGCGGCCTGGCGCTCCATGCGCAGGGCGGCGTCCATGCTTTGGTTCTGCATGCGCAGCTGGTCCACCTGCACGCTGTGCTGCTGCTGCAGCGCGTCGCGCTCGCTCTCCAGCTGCCGGCCTGCTCGCTGGCCGCCCGGGCCCTGGCACGGGGGAAAGGGGGAGGTCACGGTAGGGCCACAGAAGGAGCAGGGATGCCCACAGGACCCCCGCTGTGCTGAGCAGGACCACAGGAGCCAGAGAGCAGCAGCAGCGCTGCAGTCCGGGGGACGGGCGGGCACTGGAGCAGGGCACGGGGAGGAGCCGTGGTTCGGAACATCCTGCCAACACACAGCCAACAACCTGTGCCGTCACTAGAGACAGAGATAACTGCAAGGCGCCAGGTTAAGGGAGACACGTTGGTGCCAACGCAAGGGTCCGGCAGACAACCAAGTGCCAGGAGACCTGGGACTCCGGCTCAGGCTGATGACACTCAACACAGAAGCCCCTTCAAAGGTGAAGGAAGTGATCCCTCAAAGGGATGCTGCTGGGGCCGGGGGAGGGAAGCTCCCGGGAACCGCCCGTTGGGTTCTGACAGGTGGGTGCTGGGGCGCCGGCTAAAGCATTCTCAGTGGAGGGGGTGGGAGAGACTGGCAGGAGAGGAAGTCAGCCAGGAAGGATAAGCCCTTCTAGAAGGTGGGGGAGTAAGGTGAGATACTGCGTGAAGCAGCTGGAGGGGAAGGCGGGGTCAGTATGCTCAGGTAACTCGTTCTCTCCTACTCGCTGTTCTAGAAGCTGGCGAGGAGGTGGCTGGCCCACCTCAATGTCTCATCTAGAGTCCCAAACGTCCACACCTGTAAGGGGAGCCTCCCATCGGCCTGCCTGGGAGGCAGCAATGGCCCTGGCAGGGAATTCTTCATTCCCTCTACACTCCCGCTGGAACGGCTAATCTCCTCTCCCCAGATTCCCAACACCCCCGATCTTTGATCCAGGCCCTATATCGCCCCACGGCCCCGGCCTGCCGTCCGCACAGTCCTATGTCCACAGAGCTCCCTAAATCTCCAGTTCCAGGTTCCAGCCTGTCATCCCACTGTCACAAGGGTTTCCACAGTCCCCACTACAAGGGTGACAGTGGGGATTACTGGGGCTCTTCACTGGTCTGTTTCTCCACACGTGTCCAAATATATCAAACACACACTTCCATTTGTAATCAGACAAAAGTTAGGTGCTGTCATCATCGCCAGACGGAACTGCTGCCTGCCAGGTGCCCGAGAACGAGGGGGAGGGCCATTCCAACGGTGACAGGCCAGGGGCCCAGGGGGCAGCCACGTGTATGAAGTTCGAAGCTGTTTAAATGACTACACGGAATGATCTGAGAAGCAGGCAAGGCTCCGTGCCCTGAACTGTCCAGCTCAGCATTTGTACACTTGACTGCACGGGGGAGGGACAGGAAAAGAGCTGCCCAAGAGCCTTCGGTCACCAGAGGAAACGCCCCTGCAGGGTGCTTCACTGACCCAAGTCGGCTGCAAACTGCACTGACAACGGAATGCCTCCGGCAGCTTCTTTTATATGCACAGAAAAAGACAGGCAGGAAAGACACCATGTCCTAAAAACAACACATGTGGTTTTAGAAACACGGGGGCACAGAAGAACATACAGGGAAAACACCAGAGTGTGACGCGCAGAAGCCAACAAGGCTCAGCCTTCCGATGCCTGTCCTCGCGGTCTGATCGCTAGGTGGAAGGACACTCACATTGTCTCCCATGTCGCTCTGATAATGGGAGGGGAAAACCCCTGCCTGCTCCTCTAGCCTCCTTCAGGAAGGCGACCCTGACTTCACCCACGTCACCCTGATCACCTGCACTGGGAGAGCTAGGGCCACCGCTGTCAGCTGGACTTGTCTTTCTGGAGGGGAGCAGCTGGGCGGCATGGGAACCTCAGAGACGTCCGTGCCCTTGACCCAATGACCCCACCTATGGGAACCCCCCTTTGCAGACAAGAGTGACTGGCAAGCCTGAGGTGGCCAGTTTCAGAAGGGCCACTTTCAAGGTTGGTCCTCAGGTGGCATCTGGGCAGTGGGGCTGGTGTAAGTCCCCTATGACATGACACTTTCCCTGCTGATAAGGACGGTCCCTGGGGAGCACCTGCTTTCCTCTGGGAGTTGGGAACTGTGGTGTGGTGTGTGTATGGCACAGAGGACCACGTGACGGGCCCCTAATACCACCCGGGGTGCTGGGTCTCAAGTGGGTTCCCTGGGTCTGCAGTGACGGATTTTTCACTGCTGAAGAGGGGAGAGTGCTCAGCGGACCCCTCCCATGAGGGAGGGTGGGAGCCTAAGGCCTGGGGTCCTCCACCCCTGCTCTGTGTCCTGTCCTCGCGGTCCTGGCGTGTGCCATTTCCCTGTGATAAACCTCAGCCGTGAGGGCACCGGGACGCGCGCTTCCACAGACCCGCGGTGGATTGTGGGTATACCAACGAATGCCCCCCAAAGAAATAATCCGACCTCCAGAAAAAGGTCCGAGAGCCCAGAAGTGCTGCTGGGACCCGGGTCCCGGACGCCTGGTCTGCCTCTCCTCAAGCACCTGCTCCAATGCCCTGCGCGCTCACATCCCACGTCCTCCAGTCCGTCCTGTCACAGAGGAACCTCTGGAGGCTCCAAAATGGCCTCATTCTTCTCAGGTACCCCGACAGTGGCCTCCGGGGCGGGCTTTCCCTCCCACTCACCTGCCCTCCAAAGCCTGTCGCTCTTTGGTGGCAGCTTCCAGGCGACTCTGGCTCTCCTGGAGCTCCCCAGCAACGATGTCACCTGGGCTTTCACCGAGGCCTTGTCCTCGGCCATCTGCTGC
The DNA here is from genome assembly GCA_003508835.1 of Eonycteris spelaea. NCBI lineage: Eukaryota > Metazoa > Chordata > Mammalia > Chiroptera > Pteropodidae > Eonycteris > Eonycteris spelaea. Next base: position 877,810 of record PUFA01000363.1, on the reverse strand, counting down.
ATGAAAAAAAACCACTTCTTGTCAGCAATGTTTTCTCATGAGCTGCCCACTCCTGCTGGCCCCAAACCCCAGGGCAGCCTGCAAGAGCTGCGACGTGTCGTCCTGAGGGCTTCTCTCCTACCCCTGGCACTCTGACTCATCTCACCTCTCACCTTCAGAAGATTCCTGACCTTAGCAAGGCAACTGAGGCAGTGGAAAGGGATCAGGTCCCACGATCCCACACTCTCAAGGCCATTGTCTGTGCAGATGGGGCACAATGAGACCCAGGGACACTGGAGTACGGAGGGGCCTTAAGTCTCTTGAGGCTGATGACCAGACCACGAGGGCTGAGCCCCGCAGGAATCTCTCAGCCTCTCTGAGACTCAGTGCCAAGGGACATGAGACACAAAGATAGTGTCAAAAGTACATGTTCCGTTCCACAGGCCCCGGGCCACCAGAAGGTGACATGGACTGACACTGTTTCCAGAAGACCTCCACCAGCAACAAAATTCAAGTTGTCCAAACTCCCCAGTGGCTGGTCTCTCTCTCAAACCGAATGGAGCCCGGTCCCCCGTGACCTCAGGATGCTCCAGCCCAGGGCTGAGACTGAGTCCTCCACAGCCCCGACCCTCGATAGTAACCGCCCCTCCTGAGGGTGCTCTTGGGGACCCCAAGCACTGCTTCTCTCTGGAAACACTGGCATTGCTGTGGGTTTCCAGGACACACCTGGCTATGCACAGGTTGCCAGCGGCCCGAGCCAGTGCCTCCTGGGAAAGGGCCTTCCCTGCCCCCTGGCTACCTGCTGGCACCGCTTCAGGTGCTCCACCTCCTGCAGGGCCTGCTCCTCTGCTCTCTCAGGTCGAGCTTCTCCACACTCAGTCTCTCCACCAGTTTCCTGGCCTCCTGGAACTTCTGCATGAGGAACTGCTTTCTCCTCCCTCTGGTTGCCTTGGAAACGCTGCAGCTCCTCGCAGCACTCCCGCAGCATCTGGTTGCTCTGGCGGATGGCATCTGGCAGCAGAGGAGACAGCAGTGGGGAGGTGAGTCCTGGTGGCCGGCCCGCCAGCCAGGCCCCTCCTGGGGTCCGTCACGGTGTCCTCCACATGCTACCAGGCGACCTCTCACACAGAGAGGTGACTTTAAAACACTTTTATTTCATGAAACACTTTCAAACTCAATCATGCCAATGATATGCCCCTACGTATCTCCAACAAAATAACGAACACAATAGCTTCACTTAAAAGTGTTTGCCAAATGTCACTCTCTTTGTAAGTGACTCGAACTCATCTGTATTCCGATGGGGTCAGAGGCATGCCTGCCCTGGAGAACTGGGTCACTGTCTTTAGGATCAAGAGGTCCTAACCGACCTGCAGACTCAGGGGACAGCCACCAGGGCAACCATCTTTGTGGCATTGCTGGCTGCGGCCTGGGAGGGCCGGAAGGCTTGGACTGGACCAGTTACTCGCCTCTCTGAGACTTGCTGTCCTCATCTGCACAGTCAACAGGGACAATAGCGACCATCTCGCAGGATGAGGAGGGTTAGATGAAAAAGCAGACAAAGAACCCAGATGCACAACACACGTTCAAGAAACAGCTGGTCCTGCTCTCCCTAGGCAGTCAGCAGAGGCCTAGGAAAGGAGAGTCACGTACCCCAAGGCAGCAGAAGACTGTCAGGGGTGACAAAACCGATCGGTGACACACAGAGATTCTAGCAACTACAGAGCTGTACGAGATATGGGCAGGCAGTAGCTTCACATCACCCTCTGGGCAAAGCACTTGACTAGCTAACTAGTTCCTACGATGGAACATTCTTTCATTGGAACTGCAGTGGCTTCTAACCTACCTTCTGTACTACACTGTTCCCATGTGACTTCTCCCCTGCAAGGGCGCAACACTGGGCTCAAAGCCCTCCTGCCTCAGGCACACTGTTCCCCACCAACCCCCACCTGTCGCAATCCTGCTCAGCCCCGCCCAAGGCTCAGCTCATATACAATTTCCTTTTTTCTTGAGGTAAACTTCCCATAATGTCAAATTCATCGTTTTAACTGTTTTAAAGTACAGTTGACCCCTGACTGACATGGATTTGAACTCCTTGGGTGCACTTACACGTGGATGTTTTTTTTTTTCAATAAATATACAGTGGGCCCTGAGTATCCACAGGTTTTGCATCATAGATTCAACCAACCTCAGACTGAAACAGTATTTTTGATCCGAGGCTGGGAATCCGCAGCCGCAGAGGGCTAACCGCATGTTCTATGCCATTTTATAGAAGGGGCTTGAGTATCCTCGAGTTTTGACATTGAACTGGGGAGGGTCCTGGCCCCAACCCACCATGGATACCGAGCGACACCTAGAGTTAAGTTTTGGTGAGTCAGGTTATATGCAGATTTTTGACTACGCAGGGAGGTCGGTGCCCGTGACCCCTGTGCGGTTCCAGGGTCAACTATACACATTCGGTGGCTTTTAGTGTATTCGCAAAGCTGTGCGTCCATTCCCTCTATCTAGTTCCAGAATCTTTCCATCGCTCCCAAAAGGAACCTCATACAGTCCCTTCCTGGCAGTCCCCTCCCCACCGTCCCCAGCCCTTGGCACCTACTCATCTGTTTCTCTCTGTGCACTCACCTCCCCTATACATGTCACAAAAGGACTTGCTACACTAGATACATGTGACTTCTTCCCCAAAGTCCCCCTTAAACATTTCAACATCCATGTCCTCCCTCCTGCACCCTCCTCCACAGTCCTGAGCATCAAGGGGCAGACGCCTATGACTCCAGGGGTCTGGCCCAGGGCCTGACACATACCGTCTGTTTAGCAGAAATTTGGGAAGCCAACCCACCGCACGAGCGAGGGGCAGGCAGTGCAGGGGGAGGCCATGTGGCCTCGAGGCCTCTACGGCCACTGGAGCCTGAGTTCCCGGGGGTGGGGAGTTAAGGGTGTCATGGTCCCTGCCCTGATGACCTGCCACACCCTTACCTCAGAGTCCCCTAGCCAGAGTGCTCTCCTGGGTACAAGCAGAGGCCACACACATAGCTGTGGAGGATGTGGTGTGTCTCCCTACCCACCCCCACCTGGCTGCCAGCTCCATGCGGCCCCAACACAGCAAGCCAGGTGACAGCCTCTGGGGACATTACCGGTGGTCATAACTGGAGGGTGCTGTTGGCATCTAGGGGACAGAGGCCAAAGATGATGCTCAGTAGCCTGCAGTGCCCAGGATGGCTCCTGATGTCTGGGTGCTGGGGTGGTCTCTGCCCTAAAGGCAGGCAGGTATTGGTGGCTCTCTGTGCTCAAAGCAGGGCTGTCTCCAAAGCAAGCCAGGCCTCCAGGAGACAGAATAGCCCCTCGGTGGCAAGGTGACTACACTGGACCCCTTCCATCCTGGAAGGGAAGGCGATTCACCTTCACAGGAAGAAAAGACACATTTCGGGCATGGGTTTGCTCCCTGACTGCAGGCCCTCAGCTAGCACCTCTCTGAGGCTTACAGAGCACGTGGCTTCTCAGCACAGGGCCCCACATAACATCCCGTCACACTGTGGGACACACTATCCAGCAAAGGAGGCGGGGGAGTGACCCCATGACTGTCGCCTCCTCTGGTTGTGTCACATGCCAACCCACAGGTCCACTAGGACAGTAGATAGCTGATTGAAAACAACTGAGACACTCACTGGCTTGCGGGCAATTTCTGCAAAGATCAGGCACCGTCCTCCTGGATGTATGGTACACAGGGACTGTGACCTTCATAAGCCCTAAATTCCCAATAGGAACCAAGGGATGAAGCAAATGGGGTGTGTACCCCATCATCCCCATGACCCACCTGGGGAGTCCATGCCACCCCTCCCTGCAGCTCTGAGCTCGGCAGTCTAGAAGGTCCCCACAGTAAATACACGAGTCTCGCTGACTCAGAAGCTAGGGGTGCCACCTGGGCCCCTGGGGCTACTCGTAAGTACCAAAGCAGCAGCAGGCCAGATGTGGAGCCCCAGGGCATGATCACGAGGGAGCGCATTGTCACACGGGGGTGGGGGAGGTAGGCAGGAATGTGCCACATCCACAGACACCCATGCCACCTGAGGGGCACAGCACAATGGCCACTGGGACCTAGAGAAGCTGCCCCTGATACAGGTGAGGGCGTGGGGGTGGGGGCTGTGATGGGGACGGGGCTGGGATGGTAGGGAAAGAACCTGCCCCCCAGACACTTGATGGGGGCTGCTGGAGGACGGCCTTCAGCTGGGGTCTCTTCACAGAGCTGCCTGGCCCCGGGGTCAGGAGCCAAGGACCCCTCCCTTTTCCAAAACAGCCCACAGGCCCTTCCCAGGACAGGCCATGCCCCTTCCCAGGGTAGCCTGCACTTGACTCATCAGTATGGAGAAATAAAGGCCGAGCTGTGTTGGCCCAGCTTGGGACAACTCAGAAGGGCCTGGTCCTTCCAGCCCCAGAGGGCCCTGTAGGGTCGACCTGCACTGCACCCCAGCATCCCCTCTGCCCACCCCGCTTCTTCCCTGTCTTTCCCTTCCCTTCCCTTCTCCCATGCTGATCACCAGAGTGCTCTGGATCGACCCCTGCACATTAATCTCAGTCTTGCAACATGAATCCAGGGAACCCCATCTGAAACAACAGAGAGGGTAGCTGAGCATGAATCACTAGCTGGCTCTCAGGCACATGCTCACCCCCAGACCCAGTAAACAAAGAGGCGCAGGTGAGTACAATAAGCCTTCTCCCCAGCAGGGCTGAGTCCCCTGTCATTTTACTCCTCACACCCACGGTCCTACTCACCTCGGAGCTCCTGATTCTCCTCCAGACAGCGCTGGAAGGTCTCAGGAGCGCCCTGCTCCGAAGGCAGGTGGAGCATGGCCGGCTTCCCCAGAGAAGACTCTTCACCCAGCATGTCCTGGTCCCCGGCCGGGCCACCGCTGGGCTGCACCATCTCACACGGCTGACTCTTCCAGGGGGGCCTGCTCATCCAACAAGTCAAGGTCTGGAAGAGAAAGACCACAGAGGCTTCACACGAGACCTGTGCTCTCTGCAGGACGAGGAATGAAGCCTGTGTGGTCCTGGGCCACGCGCTATGCAGAATGCCAAACATGATGTCAAGTGTAAGAGGATGACAAAATGGGCTTTCTGACCCAAGAGGTGACACCTACTCCCCATTCCAAAGAGAGGTACAGGTCTACTGCCATGCTACCATGAACAAGGCCGATTCCGTCTGATCTCGAAAGCTACGCAGGGCCGGGCCTGGTTAGTACTTGGATGGGAGACCACCTAAGAAGACCGGGCACTGTAGACATAAAAAAAAAACTAAAACAAAGAGAGGTGCGGGCCCACATCTAGAGCTTGGAATGTCTATGGTTCAGCACTGGTTATAAACTCTGCCTAGCGCCCCTCTCCAGGCTAGAAGCTGAAGGTGAGAATTTCACCAAAGGAGGGGCAGTTAGAGGATTATTTTTGGAGGAAGGTGTCCATGAGCTGCTAAAGCCTCCCTCAGCCCGGTCCCCATACACACATCTCTGGGCAGGAGTGGAGGGTTTCAGGCCCTCACCCAGTGTTCACGTCCTGCCTCCCAGAACCTGTGAACATGATCTTATTTGAACAAAGGTCTTTGTAGATGTAATTAAGTGCAAGGTCTTTAGAGGAGACCTCCCTGATTAGAGGGGGCCCTAAGTCCAATGACAGGTGTCCCCATAACAGACAGAAGAGGAGACACAAACAGAGGAGAAGCTGTGTGAAGATGGAGGCAGAGATTAGAGTCATGTGGCCACAAGTCAAGGGACACCTGGAGCCACCAGAAGCTGGAAGAGGCAGTAAGGACCCTCCCCTAGAGCGTCTGGAGGGAGCGCGGCCCTGCTGACACTTGATTTCATACTTCTGGGCTTCAGAGCCCTGAGAGAATAACTTTCTGTTGTTTTAAGTCACCCAGCTTATGGTCATCTCTTACAGCAGCCTGAGGACATTAATATACCTAGCAAGAGGGGCTTCGAGGAGACCAATCAGGACCTGTTGAGTGTCCCCTGGAACTGAAGGGCCAAAGGGGACATCTAGTATCTGATGCGTCCCCAGGAATCTGAAAGTGGGAGCTGGGCTCACAGCCTAAGACAGCGGGGCAGAGACACAGGCTGAGCTGTCCCCATTCTTCTGTGAACTAGAGTAGAGGTGGGCCACATGGGATAGCACCAGCCTGGAGTCCTTCCGCATCCTGCCTAAGGAGACTGGCTACCTGGAGTAGGAGGCCAATCTCATTACAAGCTTCCAGGACCGGGCTGAGGGAGGCTTTAACACCGGATGCATTTGGACGTTTGACTATCACACTGAACACCGCACTAACCCATCAGCAGTATCTGACCAACCACAGATCCCTCCCTAAGCTTCCAGAACGGCCACTCTCCTGGTTTTCCTCCTACCTCACTGGCCACCCTTGCTCAGTCTCTTCCACTGTATCCTCAGCAACCCGCCCCCCATGTTGTAGTGCCCTGGGGCTCTCCTCTGGGATCTTGTCTCTTCTCTATGTAGTCAGCCCAGTACTAACTCCACCCAGCCTTATGGCTTCAACCTCCACCTGAATGCTGATGATGCCCCAAATCAGACCTCTTTCCTGAACTCCAGACTCACACGTCAAACTCAGCATCTCTACTCAGAATCTCGTAGTCCTCTCCAACTAAATCTCTCTGAATCTGCACTCCTGACAGTCCCCAGAGCCAGCTGCCCACTGGCTTCCTTACTGTCAGTCGATGGCAAATCCATCCTCTGGTTATCAAGACAAATACCTTGGCTCCCTCTCCATTCCTGTCTGTCTGTCACAGATCACACCCAATCCATCAGGAAATTCTATCAAAATGTATCCCAGAATCTATTTGATGACACTAAGCAATCAATGTTAACTATTTTAGACATCATAGTGGTATTGTGGTTATGTTTTTTCCAAAGTCCTTCCTTAGAGATGCATACTGAAATGTTTACAGATGGTGTCAAAAATTCACTTCGAAATGATGGGGGAACTCCTAGGTATATACCCAAAAGAAATGAAAACACATGTCTACACGAATGCTCACAGCAGTGTTACTCATAACAGGCAGAGTGGAAACAACCCAGGCCATCAATGACGAATAAACAAAATCTAGCACACTCGCATGCTACAACAGGGGTGCATCTTGCAAACATTATGCTAAAAAGAACTCACAAAAGGCCATATATTGTATGATTCCTTTTATACAAAATACCCCAAATAGACAACTATATAGAGACAGAAAGAGTACCGGAAGCTTAGAAGTCGGGGTGATGGGAGTGAGAGCTAAAGAATACAAAGTTTCTTTTCAGAGTGATAAACAGTTCTGGAATTAGTGGGTATGGTTGTACAACTATGAATATACTAAAAACTAGTGAATTTCAGATTTCGAATGGGTGACTCATGTGGTAGATGAATTATATCTTCATAAAGCTGTTATTAAAAATAATAATGACGGGAAGAGGATTGTAAAATGTTAAAATTAGCCAAACAAATTGATAACTGTTGAAGCTGAGGTGGATACGTGGGATTTACTGTTCTTCCAACTTTTGTACATCTTTGAAATTTTTCATAATAAAATGCTCAAAGCACCACCGACTCTAATTCGCATTACTGCAATAACCTCCCAACAGGTCACCCTGTCCTCACCCTTGCCCCCACAGTCTGTTCTCCTCACCTCGACCAGAATGATCAGCCTAAACGGTAATCGCGATCACGTCCATCCTCTAATCAGATGCCAACCAGGACTCCTCACTGCCCTCTGTGTAAAAGCCAAAGTCCCTACAACGGCCTACTAGACCCTGCGCTATCTGATCCCCCACTGCTTCCTCTCCAAGGACCTCACTCACTCTGCTCCAGCTATAATGGCTTCCTTGCTGTTCTTAGAACATGCCAGGCTGGCCCATTCATCCTCGAGTCACAACCGGTATGAGCTCGGGTGGACATCAATCGTTTTGAAAAGTTAGCGAACGGAGGCAGATGAGGTAAGCTACTTAGCTGCCACACTCTATTCGAGTCTTTTTTATAGAATTTAACTACCTCAAATGCAATCAAGTTTGATGAACAGAAAATGTCTCCGAACTGGAGTCATCCACGAACTAGGGTGTGGTCAGACTCCGCGCTATGGGAGGAGGGACAGGCGGAAACAGTCCTGCTCACTGCCAAAGTAACCTGGGTCCTGCATCGGCCCGCCTGGGCCACTGCTCTAGAAACGGGTGGCAAAAACGGACTGGGGCCCAACAGGCGAGGGAAGCCTGGTTGTCCGGGGGACTCTAGGAGGCGGCGGAACGCCCACCAATGGTACCCTGTCTTTGGGGGCGAAGACCACACCTGTCAGCAGAATCGGTCCGACGTGAGAAGGGCGGGAGCAGTGGGCCGCGAGCGCTCCTCGAGCCCCGTCGCGCTGAGAAAGTCCGGGTTCCGCGGTCGCCCTTCCCTTCTCCCCCTGCCGAAATTCCCACTTCCGGCTTCCGTTGTCGTAGCTGTGGGATCCGGAAGTAAAATACACAAGCCCCGCCCCCGCCTGAGAGGCTGTCAATGAGTTCAAGGGGGAACCCCAGAGGGAAGCCTGAGTCCGCCAGCCTCAGCCGGCCTGCAGGATGCTCCCCAGTGATATGCACCTCCCGCTACTTTTCGGCGTAAACACACACACTCCCCCTTGTCTCTCGGGCGGCGGCAGCCAGCCTCAGGGCGCTCGGTCGCCCCACCCCCGCCAGAGGAGGATCAAGAGGATTAACGGCCGGCTTGACCCGAGTGGACTACGGGTCCGGAGAAGGGGCGTGGCTGAAGCCGGTCCCGCCCATAAACGGAGCCGGTGGGCGTGGCCACGCTACCGGCGTAAGCGGAACACTCCGCGGGGGCCCGGACCGCCCGGGGCGGGGGAGAAAGCCAAGACTCTAGGGGCGGGGCCAAGCCAGCGATGGAGACGTTGGCAAATGGCGCGGCGCTGCACGCTGACCCACGAGGCATCGGGGACGCGACACAGCGGCACCGGGGACAGCGGGCTGCTCGCGGCCCAGCAGACAGCGCAGGTGCCCAAGGGGCGAGGCGGGTCAAGGGAGGGGACCTCGCTCGGGGACCTCACGTGGGGACCAGCCTGGGATGCGCGCGCACTGCCCGCACTCCGCCCCGCAAGGGAGGGACACATGGAGGCCCCGCCTGCGCTCCTCGCCTGAGGCGGTCAGCTCAGATCAGGTGCCGCCCCCGCTGGTTAAATGGACCGGCGGGTCTCAGGCCCCGGAAACGGCCAGGAACTCTTGGCCTGCGAGCGTGACAGGCAGTGGCGACAGCGGTGAGGCTCAGGTAATGAAGTGGGCGGGTGCCACGCCGGCGGAGGGGCACGCTGCGCCGCGAGGCCCCCCGATTTGCCATGCTTGAGAGGCGGGCAAAATCAAAGGGTATTAACGCATCCCATGGGACCCTTGAGGGGATCAAGACCCTGAGAGAACCAGGGACTTGCTTGCCCGGGTGTCCCAGCTTGGCAGGAGGAGGGCTGGAGCAGCGGGGTCTAACACGCTTCGGCTCCTTGTGGAATTTCTGCCCGATTCCAGGGAGAGCGATGAATCTAGGCGGGTCGTGCAGTGCCCCAACACAGGCTTGCTCGGTCCCCCGGAACTGAGGCTCTAGTTGGAATCCACTAGTGCTCTGGGTAATTTTGTAATGCACGCTGCCTGGGGAGTACGGCCGGAGCTCAGAGCCAGCAGTTTCTAACTTCCCAGCCGTCCCGCCCCACCCCACCCTTCACGGCCAGTGGTTTCAAATAATCAGACTTCAGCTGGATGAAAACGCAAAAGACCCTCGATAAAAAGGGGGCCAACTTCTCAAAGCTCTTCTGTTCTCGTGCCTTGTCAACAAAAGTCTGTCTTTCACCAGAGAGCATAATGGCAGAGCAGGTGGCCCTGAGCCGGACCCAGGTGTGCGGGATCCTGCGGGAAGAGCTGTACCAGGGTGATGCCTTCCATCAGTCCGATACACATATCTTCATCATCATGGGTGCATCGGTAAGTCTCCCCAGGCCCCACATCTTCAAAGCTAAACTTAGAGCGTGACATTGCTTCAGGTCCCTTCCTGCTGGGTGCCTGAGCTTTCCCAACTGATTGTCGTGGGGCCACATGGGCTCTGCTCACTTGGGCTGTCCCTCTTGCTCCTGCCGTGTGCCACTATCACCACGGCACTAGCTGGTGTGCACACGCTGTGAGGCATTTGTAAACTGCACAGCCATTGACTGCAGACCCGCGTCCCGGAGCCGGACGGCCCTCGGACCTATCTGATTGAACTTCCCCCTCCGTGGGGAAACCCGAGAGGCAGACGGGGGAGGCTGTTCATTCTGTGTGTGTCTTTTTCAAACCTTTTTTCTGGCCTAATGAATGTCACACAGTCGGTTAGTTCCAGAGGCAGGATCTGAGGCGCAGTCCCGACCTCGTCTCTCTCTACCACGTCAAGTTCCGTGGGAACAAACACTCAAGCTTTCTTCGAATATTATCTCTTAGCCCCAACTTCCAAGGCCTGCTGAGGCGCTGTGACCCAGCCCATTGTCTAGCCGAGGGCACTGCCATTTTGCTCTGATAGGAAAGACCTGGGTCCCCACACTAAAGCCCCTCCCATTGTTCCATGTGGAAGCAAGATCTGCCAAGTGGCGAGGTGTGGGCAGGGGGGACTGGTGAGACAAGCTGCCAGGGATATCTGGAAGTAAAAGTGGCCTCCTCTTTTCACTCTTAACCTTGGACATGACCAAGAATCTGCTAAGCATCACATGGCCATTTTTGCCCATAACTTATTGTATAATTTTGAGCAAGAGTTTAACCAAAAGTAGATAATAGATTATAATAGACATTTGCTCTCTGCGCTTTCCACATCACAGACCCTTCCGCTGGGGTGGGGGGGGGCGACCTCGGTTCTTTGTACATGTATCAGAACGTGCCGCTCCCTGCCAACTTTGGGATCCTGATCAGAACTTGGAAAAGGAGTGCCAGAATGCAGGATGGGAGACAGAGCTGGGGGCGGGGGCTCTGCCACCAAGAGGAAAGAGGAAGGGCTGTCCTAGCACTATCCTCTGACCCCCCATAAGTCCAAGATGGGGACTATGCAGGAGGAGCACGTGGGGTCAGGTGTGGCCTCCATCCTGGCCCCAGCCTGGTCCTTTAGAGGACCCATATCTGCACAAAGGCCACAAACCTTAACACCTAGGACGCTGACCATTAGGCCCTTTGCCCAAAGAGCAGTTTGGGGGAGAAAGGAACTCAGGATTATTTCTCCTCCTTCCTTCATCCTTGTAGCAGAGCCTCCCAGGCCACAAGAAATGGCTTACAATTCCAGGCCCTAGACTCTACTAGACGCTTCACTGAAAGCATCCAAGCTTGCCATGCGACCTGGGGCCAGTGTCTTCCCCGCTCTGAACTTCAGCGTTTCCATGTAACAAATGAGGGCTTTTTTTATAAAGTTTTTCCCCTTTATTGAAGTTCACAAACGAGGGCTTTTGAAGCAAGCGCCAGGGTCTTCGGGCTCCACTGAGCTGATCCGTGACTCGTCACTGCCTTTACCTGCGGCCAGCTTGGGGTTGGGCAACTTTATTTCTTTGCAATCAGTAGGGTTCCCCTTTTCCTCTCTGCTCTGGGAGCGACAACCAGAAGCTTCAGAGCAGAAGTGGGAAGTGCCACTTCAGCATGGCGGAGGGGGACTTCAAAGAAGAGCCTCCTGTTTGTTTCTCTGTCCTCCTACTCGGGGGTCTGGAGCGGGGTGGGTGGGGCTCCCCCCGCTCAGGCAGCACCTAGAACAGCGCCCAGAATCAGGCATCGCCTGCCTGCCCCCTCCGTGCAGCAGGCAGGTAGGCAGCGTGACACCCTGGGAAACCAGTGAGTCTCTGTTTATTCAGCCAACAAATGGCAACCAAGTGCCTTTTCTGCAGCGTAGCGACACAGGCCCACCATCCTCGTTGGACCTCTGTGCTGGGGGCCAGGAACCAAGGCGGGTTAGCAGCCCCATAAGAGTTCAGAGTGGCACATGTGACAGAAGACACAAATGGTCTCTTGTGTCCCCAGTGCCCCCAACCCACCCCAGCACACAGATCTCATGAGGAGGGCCTGCAGAGCAAGGCTGGTCCACGCAAACAGAAGAGCAGACGCAGAGCACCCAGTGGCCGCGGGCCCCCGGAGCAGGCCGGGCCATGCCGCCATCCTCTACCCCTTCCTCCTCCCTCACCAACTTACCCAACCCTCGCTTTTGCACCCAGCTTCCTTCCTGGGTGCATCGCTATAACTGGAATTACCCAATGGGCTCGGAACCGCTCTCTGTTCCCCACCACCACTGCATAAGCACTTCCACCCTCTCAGGATTCCCACCCCCAAGCAGAAAGGAAGCGGAGGTACTTACTGTCCCAGTCCAGAAAGCTCTGGAATGAAAGCAGCCAGTTTCTCCTTACAGACCAGCAAGAGGGGAGGAACCTTGGGCCTGGCAGATCATGTCCTTCTTCATCTGATAAGACCTTGTCCAGGCCAGAGTGACTTCCCTCCAGGGGATGTGGAAAGGAATGGGGCCGAGAGAAAGAGCTAGAACTGGGAGTCTGCTTGGGCAGGATCAGCTCACTGCGGGGGCCTCAGGCTCCCCTCCTGGAGCACAAGGGCCATGGGGTCGATGGGCGCTCAGGACCCACCCCAGTGACCGGCCTGTGTCAAGGATAACCTGGCAGCCCTGGCCCCGCCCTCTGCTCAAGATGTTTCTGGGCTGCCTTCCCCTCGGCCGATAAGTTTCTTGCTGTGTCATGATGATGTTGGCACCCCCCCAAAGCCCTGGTGATTCACGAGCCCCAGGGTGGAGGAACGAGGCCCTTTTGTTGGCTTTACAGCCGAGCCTACCTCAGCGACCTCCAGCTCTGGCACTCCAGAGGCCAGGAGCCAGCTGGCCCAGCCAGGCCCGGGCTCCACCCTGGAGACCTAGCAGGTCCTCCACTTGACTGACCCAATGGGGACAGGACGGCCCACCCCTGTAGCTGGCAGCTGGCCTGTGGCACTCCTTGCAACGCTTCTGCCCAAAACCCTCACCGACGCGCGTCGGCAGTGGTTTGGCCTTATAAAACGAGAGACTGGCGCCAAACCTGGGTGATAACAGGCAGGTGGTGGCCCAGGTTCCTGCCCCAGCCAGGCCAGATACTGGTGGCTGGAGATCCTAATCAGACCCTGTTTCTCCAGTTAAGTCACTATGTCTCCAGTCTCCGCTGTGGTCTTTGAACGAAATGAGGGGTGTGGAAAAGATTGCCACATCTCACCAGGAGCCCCCCGTACCTGCCCCGCCCCCACACGGCATGCTCAGATTTGCTCAGTGCGGTCCCACATTCCTTCTGCAGAGGAGTCCAGCCCAGGCCGGCAGGGAGGACAGGCTTCCCCCAGCCCAAGGAGACTGGCCGCCGGGCCCCACATCTCCCACTGTCCTGGGTCTTACGTCACCTCTCCGTCGGGTGACTTGGAGCCCAGCAGACCTCTGGTTGCAGGGACTGAGCTGAACAAGGCAAGCAGGTTCTATCACTAATTAATTCCCAAGGGAACAGGAAGAAAAACAGCTCGGACTGTGGGGCACCGTGACTCAGCAGACAGGAGATTGTTCCTTGCTACCGATCCATCACTCGTAGTCTGCCTCGGTTCCTCGCAGCCTGCTGGAGTTTCATGGGAAGCTAACGTGACCTGCCACAGGGAGGCTGAGAGCAGTTTGCAGGCCACGATTCTGGTTATTTCTCCTGGGGGCTAGTCCCCAGCAAGCTGGCTCTCTCTGGAGTGGGCGGGGCCAACACTGAGCCAAGGTGCCAGGAGCAGAGTCCCCCTCCTGCCCCACTGGTGGGAGAAACCGGAGGCAGGCGCTCGCGGAGGGACAGGAGGGGGAACTGGATGCCCAGATTGGGGGTCAGACTTGGACCTTGAAGGACCAATAAGGGCAGCCATCTGATGTGGCTGTGGCAGTGATTCACATGGAAGGTGGCGATGAGGATAGAGACCCACTCCAGAGAGGTTGGCAGGCATGGGCAGGCACGCTGTCAGGGAACCCTGGTTTGGGAACCACCCACTTTGGAAGTTTAGGGTCGTAGTGGAGCCTGGAGATGGCCAGTAGACACTTGCCTGTGTGGACTTGGAGCTCAGTGAACTCTGGACTGGAAGACACTTGGAGTTGTCCGCATGCGGGTCCCCACCCGAAGCCCAGGAGGAAGTCAGGTCACCCAGGGAGACTAGAGGCGAAGCAAAGAACAGGAGGAATGTAAAGATTCCAGGTGCCAGCCAGCCCTGAGCTCCTGATGCATGACGGGGTGGATCCCCCTCAAGTGGGAACTCAAGAGACAGGGTCCCTGGCTGCGCGCAGGAAAGGCTTCAGGTGCGAGCCTGAGGTCAGGACAAAAGGAAGGTTCATTAGAGAAGGAGTAACGCTCCGCAGACAGAGACGCGGCCTCTCGGAGACAGAGGACGGGGAGTGAGAGAGCCCCCAAGTGTTCGGGGGATTCGGTTCACGTGCGAGTCTCAGTTTCTGGGATGACCGCTGGAAAGGCCGGTTTTCCTGCCCCGGGTCTGCCCCGGGTCTGCAGCGTTAAAGACCCGCTAAAGACCCGTGAGCCCGCCCAGCCTTTGTTCTGCAGCTTCCCCGTGGTCTGCGGCTTGGTTTTGAATAGGGTGCATCTTAAAGACCTTGTTTTCCTTGCCAGGTCTGTGAGCAGGTTAAAGGCGGGGTAAATGGTTCATTAGGAACCTCAGCAGCGACCTCCTGACCTCCCTTTGTTCTGTAGGTTCCCTGGTGTGTCGGCGGCTCTGAATACAACTCGGTCTACTAGTCAATGAATTTGTATAGTTCTCACGCTTCTTCCCAGTATCCCTCACACTGGCCTGCAGTCTCAGAAATGGCCCGTGCCCACCCCCCATAGTGGGATCGCCCGCCCAGAGCACCCCGCAGGTCCCCAGTGCCTTCCTGACTGCCCGTCTCCAGGGGCGTTTTTAGCCAGGTCGGGATTGCTTTAGCTCTGATCACGCGGCCTCCGTTTTGCAATGGTCACGTTGCTTCTAAAAGGTAACCTCGCATCAAGTCCTCAGTTCTCTATCTCTGGGGTTGGTTTTTCTGCCTGGGGCGAGTGTGGATCCACCTGGTCGAGCATGTTCTCCCCTGTTGATTGGCGACACCCCACCGAGCGTGGGTTGCTCCAGACTCATCCCGCGCTCCAATTACAGGGTGGGCAGATGAAAGGGCTCCCTGCCCTGTTCTCCAGGAGCCTGTGACATCCTTGCCTCGTCCTCGTCCACCCGGAGGGGAGAATTCCTTTGTCAGGTTACAAAATAAAGCACGCTGGACGGGCTGCAGCGGCTGAACTAGAGCTTGGGGAGAAGGAACTTGGTGATTCTTTCTCGTGAGTTTTCCGTCTCGTTTGTGGGGTCCACCGTGTTGTCCGCTCACCGTTGCCATGTGTTGCATCCGAACTTTTATTTTGGAACATTTCACACGCACACGAAGTCGACAGAATGGCACATCGAACAGCCACTGCCCACACCGAGCTGCCACGACGTTCTGCCATCTTGCTTCAGCCCCTTCCCCTCCTCTGCTTGATGATTGTTTTTTTTTTCCAGTCTGTTCTTTCTGTGGGCCAAATTTACACACATCGAAATGCACAAAGTTCAACTGTACAATTGTTTACACGCCTTTATCACTATATGGGATGTCTCCATCTTCCCAGAAAATTCTTGGATGGCCTTGCCAGCCAGTCCACCCCTGCTCCAGGCAACCGCTGATGTAATTTCCAATAGATGAATTCTTGCCTAATCTGGAGCTTCGGCTAAGTGAATGAACTCGTAATTAATCTCGTGTCTGGGTTTTTGGCTCAGCATGTTTTGGGGATCTGCCTGCATTTGGTGGGGTCGCTAGCTGTCACTTGTTGTCACTGAGCAGTAAGCCTATCGTGTAAATATACAGCTTGCCCATCCACATGTTGATCATTCTGAGCATTTGGATTGTTTCCAGCTTGGAGTTTTTATCAATTAAGCGCTCCGCATCGTGTCCAACGCTCCGTGTGGTCGTTCTGTCGGCGTACAGCAAATCCTAGTGGGTGCGAAGTGGTATCTATGTGTGGTTGAATTTGTGTTTTCTGACAACCGAAGACCTAGAACATTCCCTCACATGTTTATTAGCCATTCATTTTCCTTCCTTGTGAAGTGTCTGATCGAGCCCTTAACCACATTTTTAATTGGGTTGTCGTCTTACTTTGTTGTCGGGTGTTTATATATTGTGGATACAAATTATTTGGTGAATATGTTATCCCAGTCTGTGTTTTGTCTATTCCTCTTCTTAATAGTGTCTTATAAACAGGAGATTTTAGTTTTGACGAAGCCTTAATTTATCGTTTTTTTTTTCTGGTTATTGTTTTCTGTGTCTTAAGAAATCTGTGCTTACTCCTATCTGTCGAGTTATTGAATCTAGAACCGGCAACCTTGCTAAAGCGCGTCATTATAAAAATGTACCTGTAGCTTGGTTCGAGGTGATCTTGTTTCAGCAGACTGTCATCTACGAGTAGCGCCAGTTTTGTCACTTCCTTTCTGATCGTTACGCCATTTTCATCCCCCGCCTTGCTGCATGGGCCTCTAGTTGGCCATTGACTAAAGAGCCAATAGCAGGTACTTCTCTTGCTCCCAGATTTTTGAAGGGGATATCTCCACGTCCCCCCCCCACGTCTCCCCATGTCTGTGGGGGTTTTTATAGCTGTCCTTTATCAAGTTAAATATGTACGTTCCTTTTTATCCCGAATTTGATAAGAGTTCTTATCATGATAGATGTAGAATGCTCTAGAACACTTTCTCTACATCTGGTGAGTTTAGCAAGGTCACTAGATTTTTTTTAAAAATCAATAAATAAGAGTAGATGAAGATTTTGTTCGATCACTTTACACCTTTGATCTGTTCATGTGACTTTCAATGATTTTGTGCTTTTTGATATCAAACCAACCCTTTTATTCCCAAGGTGCCCCTGGTACGTGGTCCTGACGTGTCGCATTTTTGACATTGCACCATTGGGTTTGCTGCTGTTTTCTGCAGGGTTTTGCATCTGCGTCCATGAACGTGACCGTGAACGAGCTGGGCGGGGCCTTCCCGCTGACCTTCCTCATAGATCTCAGTACTCAGGCTCGGCGACTGGGCCCCGTGCCATTTGCAGCAGAGTTTGTCTCCAAATGGAGCTCTGTCTCTCTCCTTGGCATTTTGGTAGAACCAGCAGGCGAAGCTTCCTGTTCCGGGGTCAGAGTTGGGGTTGTCTTGGTGGGAAGGTGGGGGCTGCGAGCCTATTTCCTGAATGACCGTCGTCCACTCAGGTCCCTTACTCCGTTTCGATAGGTTGGGTTTTTCTTGAAATTTGTCAAACATGGAATAAGGTTGTTCATAAAACCGTCTTCTGCGTCACGTAACTAATTCTGTCACATCGCACTCCTAATTCTCGGTGCATCTTAAAAAGCGATCTTGCCAGAGAGTTGTCTGTTTTTATTAGTCGGTTTCAGAGACCACCTTTTGGCTTTGTTCGTCTTTTTGTGTTGTTAGTTTGTTTTCCATTTTATTAGTTTTGCTTTTCATTATTTGCTGCCTTGTGATTTGTTTGGCTTAAAAAGTCTACTGTCCTGTTTCTAACTTCTGAAATGAAATGCTTTAGCTCATTAGTTTCGAGCTCTTCTTCTTCTTCTTCTTCTTCTTCTTCTTCTTCTTCTTCTTCTTCTTCTTCTTCCTCTTCCTCCTCCTCCTTCTTCCTTATTTTTTTTGCTAACGAAAGCATTTAAGGCCACATCTCACGAGTTTTCCTGTGTGCTCCTTTCACTGCTACTCAGTCCCAGAGAATGGAATGTTCAGATTTCCTTCTTCGGCCTGTAAGCTGCTTCGAAGGGGGCCTTCTGCTTTGGGTTTGGTTCTGCTCGCTTGCACTGAGACCAGAGATGGTGGTCTGTGTGACTGCAGGGTGGCCAGGTTAGTTGGTCATGGTGCCTCCTGTCAGCACAAGGTCTGTTCACCTCAGGGTGGCTCCCGTGACACACAGACACAATCAGCTCAAGGTCAGGATAAAGGGCTAGCACGGGCTCTAATTCAGTGTCCTTTGGCTACATACAGGGACAAGACAGGTGTGCTTGGGGCTGAGTGGTGACCCTGAGTGAGTACCTGGGTCTCCAACAGGGGAGGTGATCCAGGTCGTATCCCCAGCCTCTACTAACCATTCCTCTTCCCCCTGCCACAGGGTGACCTGGCCAAGAAGAAGATCTACCCCACCATCTGGTAAGTGTCCCCCCCACTGCCCATCACCCTCCTTGACTTCCCTGCCCTCCCGGCCTAGGCCACGGCCATGCTCTGCCCTTAGGTGGCTGTTCCGGGATGGCCTTCTGCCCGAAAACACCTTCATCGTGGGCTATGCCCGCTCACGTCTCACGGTGGCCAACATCCGCCAGCAGAGCGAGCCCTTCTTCAAAGTGAGTGTCTTGGGGATCTCTGCGGGGGGCATCCCTGGCCCATTCTGCTCCTGCTCTCCACTCCTCCTCCCCCCGGCCCTCCTCCCTTGTCCTGGCGAAGTGGCAGGGCCTGTTAGAACAAGCGCCTGGGGCCTGTCCTCTTTGCCCTCCGCCTGCAAGTGCGGGGTCCCATCTCCTGCAGTGTTCCCGCTGCCCTGGCCTCCCCGTGTGGGTGTGCAGAGCTGACAAGATGGGGGTGCATCCAGTGTCGGGCCAGGACCGCTGAGCCCCGAGGGAACCTGCCCTGGCCGTGGGGTGAGCGACGGAGGGCTGAGGAGGGTCCGACTCCCCTGTGTCCGTCTTTCCCAGGCCACCCCTGAGGAGAAGCCCAAGCTGGACCAGTTCTTTGCCCACAACTCCTACGTGGCTGGCCAGTACGACGATGCAGCCTCCTATCAGCGTCTCAATAGCCACGTGAATGCCCTGGACCATGGGACAAAGGCCAACCGCCTCTTCTACCTGGCCTTGCCCCCCACTGTCTATGAGGCTGTCACTAAGAACATCCGAGAGAATTGCATGAGCCAGACGTAAGGCTTGTCTTTTGCCCCTCCTTCCCACCTCCTAGGTGTGCCCTGCCTTAGCCTGGCCTGCCCTGGCAGCTACCCAGAGCCCCTGGGGCAAACTGGTCTGGGGAGTCTGAAAAAAGATGGATGCCCCTGTTCAATTAGCTCTACAAAGAAAGGAGGCTGTAAGGGAGGCTATCGTATGATAGCTTCTGACAAGCATTACTGAAAATTCTACCATGCATATTTACATTCCAGATCCTGTAGAGCAGGGGTCCCCAACCTCTGGGCAGTGGCCAGTACTGGTCCGTGGCCTGTTAGGAACTGGGCCACACAGCAGGAAGTGAGTGGCAGGCCAGTGAGCGAAGCTTCATCTGTATTTGCAGCCGCTCCCCAGTGCTAGCATCACAGCCTCAGCCCCACCTCAGATCATCAGGCACTAGATTCCCATAGGAGCGCCGGTCCCTGGTGCCAAAAAGCTTGGGGACCACTGCTGTAGACCCTCAGGTCCATCTCTCTAGAAATCCAAATGTCCCTGGCAGCACTTCCCGCTATTACCACAAGATGGCAGTGTGACTCCACGAAACTCTGCCGGTTGCTTCTTTGGCTTTTTGGTATTTCCCAAAGTGCCCCGCTATGACCACAAGGTGGCAGTGTGACTCCACGAAACTCTGCCGGTTGCTTCTTTGGCTTTTTGGTATTTCCCAAAGTGCCCCGCTATGACCACAAGGTGGCAGTGTTGCTCCATGAGGATCCTGCTGCCTGCACTCCGTTGTTTTCCCAAAGCCACATTCATCTGTTTCTTTTTGTCCCTGGTTTTTTGAATGCAGAATGCCACGTTAACTCTTACTGGGGACTGGCAAAGAAAGGGACCTTTTCCATTTTTAAACCCACCAAGAGAGCTGTGCCCTTGAGGTACCCTTCCCTTGCTACCCCACTAGCTCCCAGGGCATGCATGCCTCGTCCCAGTCCCTGAAGAGGGTTACTGGGGGTGACACCGCTCTGGGCCCTTGCAGAGGCTGGAACCGCATCATTGTGGAGAAGCCCTTTGGGAAGGACCTGCAGAGCTCTGACCAGCTGTCCAACCACATCTCCTCCCTGTTCAGCGAGGACCAGATCTACCGCATCGACCACTACCTGGGCAAGGAGATGGTCCAGAACCTCATGGTGCTGAGGTGCGGCCGGCGCCGGGTCTGGGGCGGGCACGGGTGGCCCAGCCTGCCCCGCTGCTGCCTGTTGGGTGCGCCACCAGCCTCTGCCCCGCTCCTCCCCCAGGTTTGCCAACAGGATCTTCAGTCCCATCTGGAACCGGGACAATGTCGCCTGCGTCATCCTCACCTTCAAGGAGCCCTTCGGTACTGAGGGCCGTGGGGGCTACTTCGATGAATTTGGGATCATCCGGTGAGAGCCTGTCTCCCCGCCCAGGAGGACCGCACGGGCACGGGGCGCAATCCACCTCCCTGTGGGGTCTCCCCTCCCTGTTGTAGGGGGCTGCTCCTCCCCCACCCCAAGTTCAAATTCTGCAGCGGGAGTATCTGAGCAGTTAGTGGCGACAGGAGGGCCACTGTCTCTTTCCTTTCCTTTGGGGAATCTGACAAACACTGAGGACCAGGATGCAAGTCTTGTAACTTGTTGCTCGAAAACCCACTTGAGGCCCTGTGCCCCAGAACCTGGCCGATGGGGAGGGGTCCAAGGCGGGCTCACTCCCATCCTGGAGGCCCCTGACCCGACTTCCACCCGCTTCCCCACCAGGACGTGATGCAGAACCACCTCCTGCAGATGCTGTGTCTGGTGGCCATGGAGAAGCCCACCTCCACTGACTCAGACGACGTCCGAGACGAGAAGGTGGGTGCGGGCGCACCCTCCTGGGGCCCGCCGCCAGCCCCATTGACCAGCCCTGAGCACGGTGCCCTGGCCTAAGAGTCAGAAGCCCAAGATGTCATGTTGTGGGACTAACAGTGACTGCTGTGTGACCAAGGGCAGACCCGTTGTCTGCCTCGGCCTCCACTTCTTCAGAAAAAAAGGGAGGGGTCCCTGTAGGGCCCGTGGATCAGGACCGAGGCCATGGCCGTGCCCTTGGCTGGGTGGGCAAAGCTGAATGGGTATCTCCTCCTCCAGGAAGCCCACCCTACTGGGCTATGTGGCCCCATGCACAGGCCACTTTGCCTAACAAGGGGCCCCTCGCTCCCCTACCTCTCTCCCAGGTCAAGGTGTTGAAATGTATCTCAGAGGCAAAGGTGAGCAACGTGGTCCTGGGCCAGTATGTGGGGAACCCCAACGGAGAAGGCGAAGCCACCAAAGGGTACTTGGACGACCCCACAGTGCCCCGTGGGTCCACCACCGCCACCTTTGCAGCTGTGGTCCTCTATGTGGAGAACGAGAGGTGGGACGGTAGGTGACACCTTCGAGTCTGGCAGGCAGGGCTGGCGTGTCCTCATGGAGTTCTTCTCCTGGGGTCCAATCCACTCGGGCAGTGGTCACCGCCACAGGGGACACGGGAGGGGAGAGGGCCAGCAGGGCAGGCCACCTTGCTGCACACTCGCTACACACGTCATACATATGCACCCTGTCACACTCGCTCTCAGACACACACACGCAGGTGCACGCGGCCTGTGGCCTGGACCTCTGACAGAGCCATTCTTGAGACCGGCCTTGTCCCCCACCCAGGGGTGCCCTTTATCCTGCGTTGCGGCAAAGCCCTGAATGAGCGCAAGGCCGAGGTGCGCCTGCAGTTCCGAGACGTGGCCGGCGACATCTTCCAGCAGCAGTGCAAACGCAACGAGCTAGTGATCCGCGTGCAGCCCAACGAGGCCGTGTACACCAAGATGATGACCAAGAAGCCCGGCATGTTCTTCAACCCCGAGGAGTCGGAGCTGGACCTGACCTATGGCAACAGATACAAGGTGGGCACCCGGCCCGGGGCGGGGGTCTCTGTGCGCGGGCAGCCTCAGTGACACCCCTTCTCGCAGAACGTGAAGCTCCCAGACGCGTATGAGCGCCTCATCCTGGACGTCTTCTGTGGGAGCCAGATGCATTTTGTGCGCAGGTGAGGGTGACCCCGTGCCCGTGTGTGGCAGGGGCCAGGGCTCTGGGCAGTGGGGGCGGCCAGCTCCCTCCCTCCTCCATGTCCCCGCACCCTCCAAAGCCACAGTGTGTCCCCTCAGTGATGAGCTCCGGGAGGCCTGGCGGATCTTCACACCGCTGCTGCACGAGATCGAGCGCACAGAAGCTCAAGCCCATCCCCTACGTTTACGGCAGGTAAGGGGGGCAGGGAGGGAGCCAGCAGGGCAGCAGAATGGGGGAGGCGGGTGCTGAGACCCGGCCTTGTCACATCTCTCTTCTCTGCTTGTCACCCTCCCAGCCGAGGCCCAACGGAGGCAGACGAGCTGATGAAGAGAGTGGGCTTCCAGTACGAGGGCACCTACAAGTGGGTGAACCCCCATAAGCTCTAAGCCCCAGGCGAGCCCGCCCCGTCTGTCTGCCCTCCCCACCTTCCCAGCAGCTGCCCCCACGTCGGGAGAACTTCGGGACCATAGGCCTCAGCCTCACATTCCTGGCCCTGGGCCCAACAACATTCCTCTGCCACTGAGCACTTGACACTTGCGCTGTGACCGTCCCCAGCCACCACTGGCCCTGTCTGAGCCAGCTTCTGTCCACAGGGCTGAACCCCAATGGAAGGAAGGAGGAGAGTGGCCCTTCTGTATGTCCCAGGGTCCTTAGCCTAGGACAGGAGTTGAGGGCAAGGGGGAGGAACCAGAGGTGGGCCTCAGCTGGCCAGTGGCCGACCCACACACCCATGGGCTGTGGCCGAGCCCCTCAGAACCTGGGGAAAGGGAGCAAACGTGTCCACACCAGCCTCAGTGCTACTGTACATTCCCGGTTACCCATTGAAAGGACTTCTGTGCCGCCGCCAGCAATCCCCCATGTATTGGGCCCCCTAAATGTCCCTCTGCCCCACCAGCTCCCCCAACCAGCCCAACTCTACACTCCATGGCCCACCCAAACCACAGGTGCCACCCTCTCTATTAGAAAAGCAGAAGCAGCAGGTGGGACCCCCCCACCTCAGCTCCCTGCCATTAAATATGTAAACAGATTCACCTGTCCCCTGGTCGTTTCCTTCCTGCCACTTGTGACCGTGGAGGAAGGTGCCAGCACCTGAGGCTAACCCACCTGGTGGAGAGCCCATGGCCACCTGCCTTTCTGGGGACCCACCCCTCATCCCCTCCCCGTCACCCACTTCCCTGCACTGGGCGAGGAACCTGGCTGTCCTTCACCTGTGACTACATGTCACAGTGCCTTCAGAGTCCTCCTCACCTCTGTGCCCTCATTCTGCCTTACTCCGTGGGATGCAAGGGGGTGTTGCGTTATTTTCACCTTCCACCCGAATACTTCCCTGCGCAAGCTGCCCACACAGGCCTCTGCGCCAAACAGTGTCCCCGCCCCAGCCAGGTCACTCCAAGGGATCCCTGAGGGCTGTTCGCACACACTGCCAGTCCATGGAGGCAAGAAGTATTTAGGAAGGAGAGGCAGTGGATTTTGTGATGGCCATTACATGCCATGAGGGAGGAGGTAGTCCAGGCAGGCACCACAGCCCGGCCACTGTGAGGCAGACGACGGCCAGAGTTCTGAGGTCATGGAGTCCCTACTCGTATTCGCCCCCCCCCCCATGACCCCCTTGACAAAGCATCATAGGCTGGGGGACTTACTCCAGCAAAATTATCCTCTCCCAGTGCTGGAGGCTGCCATGAAGGAGTGGGCGGGGCCTTCCTCGTCTCTCCCGGCTTCTGGTGGCCGGCAAGCCTTGTAGTGTCACCCTCCAACTCTGTCTTCATGTAGCCCGTCTCCCTATGTGCCCGCCTCCCTTTGCTTACAAAGATGACAGTAGCATGGGATTGGGGCGGGGCCCTTGATGACAGATGCGCTATTTCTAGTCAGGCCACATATCGAGGTCCCAAATAGACATGGATCTGCGTACACTGTGTTCAACATAGTATACTCCCAACAGAGGCAGCACCCCCACCCCCGAGCATCTGTCCCGCCCTCTCTTCAGCCCTCTCAGCTGAGCACCAGGGAGGTGGCGGGAACCAGCACTTCGGTCCCTGCACTCACGTCCTGGGTTCCGGTAGATGCTGTCAACCAGGAACCAAACGGTCAGGTGGGGGTATGTTGTACGGAGGGAAGAACCCAGCAAATGGCCAGAGGAGGAAACCTCTGTCCCTAGGGAGGTAAAAAAAAAAAAAACACGCAGGGCCCTGCTCCAGGAAGGGGAAGGCCCTCACACTGTTAGCAAGAGCTTGGCCTGTGGTCCCTCTGTCCCTTACCCTGCTTGGGAACGCGATTTCTCAGCTTTCTCCTCCAACCATCTTTGACCTGCCGCTGAGGACCAGCTGTTCTTACTCCTGCACGGCCCCCTGGGCTGGGATGGCAACAGTCGGGACCCGGTGCGGCTTGACAGATGGAGTGCTAGGTGCTAGGTTGGATGGGTGAGCGGAGGCTCCCGCCCAGGTGTCTGCAAAAGCAATACAGAGACAAATGACTCACATCGTGGGCTGGCCTGTTCCCGTCCCACACACCAGGATGGCACGTCAGCACTCCCCACACATGCGACATACAAACCGCATCTCCGGCCACCATGCCTGCACTCCCTGTCTCCTGTAAGCAGGGCAAGTGGCACCTCTGAGCTGTGGGAGGAGGGAGAGCAAGTTCACCTGTACCCGGCTGAATAGGGGAAGAAGATTTGTGGGACAAGGACAGACAGGTCACAGACCCTTAAGGTGACTTCCCGAGGCTAGAATGTGGATTTTGTGGTCTCTCTTGGGCCAGGTCCATGCAGAGCACCTGAGCAGGCTCCACGTGGACAGGATTGGAGGCCAGGGGGCCAGGGTCTTGTTCCTCACTCCCAGAGCCTATGGCATGGAGAAGGGGCAGTGGGGCCAGCCTAGGGACGCATAGGCTCCCTGTAACCCCTTTGGCTCCAGTGGGTCTCGCCCTTGACTCTGAGGTGCAGCCACATGGCTGTAATTGGGGCACACGAGGCTTTGCAAAAGGCCTGAGATGACACAAGAGTCATGGACACCCAAGATGGTGACCAAATGGAGGAATGGAGCACAGTGGGTCCGTAAAGACGTGGCCACGCTTTCCCCCTGTTTACCACCAGAGGGCGCCATCTTGCCTGCTCCGGGGGCAGAGACATCTAAATCCCCACCCGCCCTGGCCTGCCGTACTGGAACCTCAAGTCTTCAAAATGTGGGCCTAAGGGGGACAGTAAACCCTTGGGGAGAAAACCAAATAAGCGAAGGCGCAGGGGCCCTTCCTGACCCCGCAGGGACCTTCGTGCCCGGAGTACCCCGGATGTTTATAGACTGGGAAACCTAGCAGAGCTGCGTGCTGGGGATAGTCCTCCCAGAGCCCCAGTTCTCTTGTGGAACCTGGTGGCATGACTTCGCTGAGGGAGATGTCCCCAGAAGTGTGGCGGGATCCAGGCTGGGGCAGCAGCGGGAGCCTGAAGTGGAGGAGGGACCCAGCTCCTCCTGGGCGCCCAGCACATGATGACTGTATGTGACTGGGGACAGAGGACTATAGGGACCTCCTGATCTCATCCTTCTCTGAGCGTCTCCACTGTGACAGAGGCATGAAGGCCCTGGTGAGGACATTCAACTGTCACCTGACTTCAGTGCCCATGAAGGACAAAGAGATGAAAGCCCTGATGAGGACAATTGAGTGTCATCACAGCTCTAGGACCCTGCAATGGGGAAGAAGCTTGAGGTCCTAGGTGGGGACATTTGGCTGTTACCTCCAGTCTGGGAACCTACAATGAGGCACAAGCATGAGGGACCAGATGAAGACAGTCACTTGGCACATCATCTCTGGGTGAACATATTCTGACACAGACCTTAGGGCCTCGCTGAATTGAGACAAATGTCACCTCGGCTCTGGGGCCGTACAGTAGGGAAACAAGGATGACAGACCTGGGGAGGGTAGACATCTGTCACCTCGTATCTGTGTGTTTATGCTGGGACAGATGCGACAGGTCTCAAGTGAGGGAAGATACCTGTCAGCTCAGCACTGTCACCTGAGCACCTCAGCCACTGGTGCTGAGATATAAGGGCTTTCCACTGGCACCGAATCTCTATACTGGGACAGAAAAGGAGGGCCACGTGAGGACAGCCAACAGTTCCCTCCGCTCAGGTGCTTACCACTGGGGCAGAGGCATGCAGGCCAGGTTTTGGCAGTTAGTTAATTAACATTTACCTTCTGGATATCTTGACAAGGGGGAGGCTTAAGGACCCAGAACTGGAGAGTCGTGAGAGACAGATGAGGGCATTCAACTATCACCTCAGCTCTGGGTTCCCACAGTGCCAGAGATGACGCCAGATGAGGGCATTCAACTGTCACTGAAATCTGATTGCCTAATCTAGGGTAGAGGCAAGAGGTCCCAGCTGAGGACAATCAGCTGTCACTTTAGCTGGGAGCGTACACTGGGGCAGAAGCACACAGGCCCATATGGTTACCGTCAACTGACAACCCAACGGTCAGCGTCTACACCGAGAGAAGGGAATGAGAGATTAGTTGATGGCATCAACTGGCACCTCAGCTCTAGGGGCTACACCGGGACACAGGCAAGAGGGCCCAGAGGAGACCTTCTGTGCCACCTCACGCTGGTTGCCTGCACGAGGGCAGGAATATGAGGGCCTATGACATGAGGGTCTAATCCTCTCTACGTTCCCATCGAAAAACAGTCCCAGAGAATATAAGGGACTTACACAAGGCTGCCCCATGAGGCACAGCACACTCGGAACTGAATCCCAGGCCTCTGGCCCATCACTCATGCGATACACCTGGGGATGGTGGCTGTGCCTCTGGACCCTCAAGGGGACTCATTAAACCACCATTTCCAAAATGCCTATTGTGAGTAAGGTGTAAACACTGTCCTCTACGAACTAGCGGTCTGGCGGATACCCCAGGCCTGGCCGGCAGCCCAGGAGTGCAAGTACCAGGAGCTTCCTCTAGTGGGCACCACAAGAGCAAGCGTTGCAGGAAAGACCACTCGGGAGGGCATGGTGCCCACGGTTCAGTACTCACTAATATCTGAGTGTCTGGCAGATCGTCAACATTATTCCTAACCACAAATTCAAAACCCGAATGCTAACCCCAGACTGCAGCAGCAAGGTCCTGAAACCACTCACCTTGAGCCTGTTGAGAATGAGAGTGTTGTGTATGCCAGTGTGGAAGCTACTGGATTCTAACCACAGGTCTGTCACTGCCTGGCTCAATGAGCTTTCTCTGTCTTTTGAACTCTTTCCATAGGAAGGTTTCTGTAAATGGGGTCATTGGATCAAAACAGCAGTCCCCAACCTTTTGGAACCAGGGACCGGTGCTCCTATGAGAATCTAATGCTGGATGATCCGAGGTGGAGCTGAGGTGGTGATGCTAGCGCTGGGGAGCAGTTGCAAATCCAGATGAAACTTCCCTCTCTGGCCCACCGCTCACCTCCTGCTGTGTGGCCCGGTTCCTAACAGGCAATGGACCAGTACCAGTCTGTGGCCCCGGGGTTAGGGAACCCTGGGTCAAAGGGCACAGATATCTCTGAAGTTCCCATGCCGCCCAGCTGCTCCCCTCCAGAAAGACGGGTCCAGCTGACAGCGGTGGCCCCAGCTCTCCCAGTGCAGGTGATCAGGGTGACGTGGGTGATGTCAGGGAGGCTGGAGGAGCAGGCAGGGGTTTTTCCCCTCCCGTTATCCGAGCGACATGGGACACGGTGTGAACGCCCTCCCACCTAGCGATCAGACCGCGAGGACAGGCATCAGAAGGCTGAGCCTCGTTGGCTTCGGCGCATCACACTCTGGTGTTTTCCCTTTATGTTCTTCTCTGCCTCCGTGTTTCTAAAAGGCACATATATCAACTTTAAAACAATTTCTAATTACGCGCCCAGATCCATCTGCCTCTTCTCAGGCTTCAGAAATCCCACCACAAGGAGTGAAATAAGTGAAGGGATTAAGAGGTAGAAATTGGCAGTTGCAAAATGGCCAGGGGGATGTAAAGTAACTCATGGAGAATACAGTCAATAATATTGTAAAAACTAAGTATGGCGCCAGGTGAGTACTAGACTTATGGAGAGGGGGTCACCTTTAAGTTATGTAACTGTCTAATCACCATGTTGTACACCTGAAACTAATATAAAATAATATTGAATGTCAACTGTAATTGGGGGGAAAAAAACTTTAAAAAAAGAAATCCGACTGCAAGGCGCCAGCATAACCACAGCCTTCCAAGTCTGGGAAGCTAGAATTTCCCACCAGAGTGAGTCTTCTGGGGTGGGGCATAAATAGGGTTAGGGGCGGGGCAGGTCGGGCTCCTCCCATTTGGCGGTCTGGAGGCTCCCCCTGAACGCACATCAGAGGCGGAGCCAGCGAGGCTCCTCCCACTAGAGGCTCGAGCAAACAGTGAGGGCGGAGCTGCACAGGGCTAGGGGCGGGGCTTCTGCTGACCCTCCCAACCTGGCCACGGAAAGGCACCCCACTAGTTTATGATAGGGGTGGTGCCCGAGGGCTGTGGCCCCGCCCTGAGCCGCCATTGCGGGGCCTGCGGGCCTGTGGGGCCGTTCTTCCATAGCTTTCTTGTCTCCTGTCGCGGAGCAGAACAGGACAGCCAGCCTAACAGGGCTGCCTCGGACTGAGCTCGCATCTTCCCACGGCCAGGCAAGTCTCCATCCCGCCCAGCTCGCGTCCCCGGCCCCGGGGAGCCTCCCAAACGAGGGGCCCGCGTCTGAGAGAACCACATCCACTGTCCAGCCCCAAGGCTCCCGTGGGCACGGTGGATCGCGAGTCAACGTGTCTCCGAGTCCCGTCCCGAAGGACTTCTCTCCGCATTCCCGCGCAGCCTGGTCGGGTGGTTGGTGCACCCATCGCGCCGGTCCCGCAGCAGGGGCCCAGCACCGGCTCTTCCCCGACCCCCGCTCAAATCTGCTCTTCTGCTTTGTTGCCTCCAGAGCGCACGGTCCCCAAACAGTACTCCCGCCGGCGGCCCCAACCCAGCGAGAGAGGCGAACATGAGGTTGGCAGGTGGGTGGCTTCCACAGTGAACGGAAGGGAGTTGGAAAGGGGACCCCGCTGGAGGCCCAGGTATCCAGAGGCCCGCGTCTGGAGGGGCTCAGGTGGACCGCTGTGTTTGCTTTTGGAAACGGAGGACTCTGCACAAGCACTCATTCTATGACCTTGAACGAATCCTTTCACTTCTCAGGATTTCAGCTCCGCAAGCTGTGAGACGAGCGTTAGGACAGTCACAATCTCCCAACTCGGATAACTGGCTGCTGTTTGGAAAATGAGTTGGAGAGAGGCCCCAGGGAGCATGGGGGCTGGGTGCAGAGGGGCAGGGTGCAGAGGCAAAGAGGCTGTGGTCTTAGAGGAGAAACTGGGCAAAGTGGCTGTGGCGTTAGGTATGAACCTGGTGCTAGCCCTGCTGTCGCCTCGCCAGGGAAGGTGAAGATGGCTCGGGGACTGACACCTTGGGGGTGGAGAGCAGACCTCGGACCCGAGTTCAGACCTGCTAAGGTCGCAGCGTTAGGAATGTATTCCCCCGCAGCTGCCTAGTGAGGCACTGGCTGGGAAAGTGCAGCCTGCAGCTGAGGCAGGAAAGTAGAGCCGCTGTTCCCTGGGGGTTAATTCAAGGCGGGGAGTAGGTGAGAGCACTTATAGGAAGGGTAGGGAAAGGAGGGGAGAGTATAGGCAGGGAAGGCAGCCTGGGACCGAAAAGTAGCTTTTCAGGGGAGGGTAGAGGAGGACGATCTGAGCAAGGAGGACGAGGGGTGTCCAGATAGGGTCACTGCACTGTCCTGGAGCCCAGTGGAAAAGCGTTTCTAGCAGGAGGGCCTGGGCACCCACCTGAGAGGGCAAGATCAGGGCTGACAGGTGACCGGGGGAGTTGACACTAAGAAGGTCACCTTTTCCGGTGGGGTGAGGGAGGCGAGGCCAGGTTGGAGTAGGTTGAGAGGGGGAGGTGAAACCATGGAAAGAGTCAGTTTTGTTGACTTTGGGGAGCTGACGGGAGGAGGAAGTTAGGGGAGAGGGCTCAGTGTCTGGACAGCGTGTGATTCTGTTTTCCACACCTGTCAGGGAGAACCAAGCCAGTCTTGCACTTGGGACTCAGTTTCCTCCTTCCACCTGCCAGGCGCTCGATCCCCCTCTCTGGTCTGGTGGATGGTGACAGGGCTCCACCTTCCTGTCCTCTGGTCACGTCTTCCCAAGTGGATGGGGAGCTCTGGCCGTGAGAGGCCCTCGGGTCATTTGGGAGCTCACTGGCATCTGAGGCGACCTCGCCTCATCTGTCCTGCCTCCAGGCCCCTCCGAATCGTGGCCCTGGTTGTCACCGTGGGCGTCACCTGGATCGCGCTGAGCATCCTCCTGGGTGGGCCCGGCAGCCGCTTTCCTCGCATCCAGCAGCTCTTCACCAGTGAGTGTGGGACTCTTCCTCGCCCCGCTACAGAGGCCACCGGGGCGGCCACCTTGCCTGCAGGCTGAGGCTAAGGGTGGGGGCGGGGGCCTGGGTGTTCTGCCTCTTACTGGCAGGCCACATCTAGTGCCCTCGGTCTGTCTCCTGGCATCCAGCGCAACCTTCCCTCTACCACACTGTGGAGTCGGGGGCCCAAGTGAGGGGCAGGGGGACTTCTGCTAAACATTGGGGTCGATGGCCTGGGGGCTCCCTACATGCTTTCCACTGAGCTCCGACATGGGGAGGGGACTCTACCCCTTGGTACTGGTGACGGGCCACCTGAGTACTTTTTACACTTACAACTTACGCTTTTCCTGGAGCAGGGAGCTTTGCATCTGAACATCGTTTAGACTTGAGCAGGAACGTGCCAGGGTCAGCCTGGCTTAGCCCTCGGTCCCTGAGCCTCCTGCCCCACCACCTTGACTTCATGGTGCAGGCCCCAGGAGGCCTCCACACTAACAGAAGCAATTATCTTTGCCCACAGGCCCAGAAAGCTCAGTGACTGCAGGTAAGGCTCCCATCACTTCCCTGCTCCTCCCCTGGGCCCGCCCCTAATACAACTTTCCGGGATCCAGGGTTTCTAGTCTCCATTTAGCCCCACCCCCACTGGCCCTCACAGCCTGCTGGAGTTGCTTGAATGCTGTGAAGCTAGAACACAAGTCACCTGCTTCCGAACACACTGGCGGGATTTCCCATTTCGAAGGGGAAAGATTGGAAGGAATAAAGAGGTCACCAGTTCCAAGCAAGTCCAAAACCCAGCAAGGCGAATGCCATTAGGGCTCAAGGCCTGAGAAGAGTCCTCGGTGGCCCGATTCTCTGTCCTCTGGGCCCACCAGTGGTGGTGGGGGGCGCCCTTTGGAATCTAAGGGATGGTCTTACCCTCGCTCCGGGCCTGCGTTATCTCTCGCCTCTGCAGCCAGCGCTTTGTCATCCATGTCACCCCTCCTTCCATCCCATCTCTGTCCCTTTCAGTCCAGGCCAGCAGTGTTTGTGCTGTTATAAAATTCTCAGAAACCTTTGAGGATCTAAGCTCTAAGGGTCTCCCATATCTTTTCCGATGAGCGCACCTGTTCCGGGCTTCTGCGGATGGAGTTGAGTGGATCCGCAGGTCACACACGTCAGCTCTTTGGCCAACAGCGTCAGGCCCCACCTTTCGTGTTCTCTCCAGAGGATGCTTTCTCACTTTTTGCAGTATGGTTAGGCTGAGAGTTTTCCAGATCTTCACGTCCCGGTTCCCTTATACGTAACAGTGCCTTTCTCGCTTGACTCTCTCCTTTTACATTTTCCCGTGAGATGGTTCCAGGGAAGCCAGGCCCTCAGCATTCTCCTTGGAAATGTCCTCAGCGAAATATTCAAGTTCAGCATGTACAAGTCCTACCTTCCCCCAGACACTAGAACACAACTCAGCCAAGTTCTTTGCCGCTTTAGGGCGAGCACAGACTCCAGCCAGTGTCCGGTAGCACGCCTCCCATTTCCGTCTGAGACCTCGCCAGAACAGCCTTTAATGTAAACAATCTAGCTGCATTCTGATCATCATTATACACGTTTTCTCCGAAGCGATAGAAGATGGCTCCGCCACTCTTCTCCTTCCTCGGCCGTTACCACAATCGCTTTTAACATCCTTATTTCTACCAATAGTCTCTTCAAGGCAATCTAGGCCTTTGCTACCGTGCACCTCAAAATTCTCCAGCCTCTAAGCATTACCCAGTTCCAAAGCCATGCCCACATTTTTAGGGGTTTGTTACACCAGCACCCCACTTCCCGGTATAGAAATCTGTATCGATTTCCTGGGGCTTCCATACCCTCTGAAGACTCTAGGGTTGGGTCCTTCTGCCTCCTCCAGCTTCTGGTGGCTCCAGACGTCCCTCGCCTCATGGCCGCCTCACTCCAGTCTCTGCCTCTGTCTTCACATGGCATCCCCTGTGTCTGTCTCGCCTTTGTCTGTCTTAAGGATACTTGCCATTGGATTTAAGGCCATTCTACGCCGGGATGATCTCATTTTAATGGATCATACCTTCAGTGACCCTGTTTCCAAATAGGGTGACATTAGGAGGTACTGGGAGTTAGAACTTCAACAAATCTTTCATGGGGACGCAGCTCAACCTGTGACAGAGGCCGTCCTCCTCCTGTTCTCCCTCCGCCACCCGTGTGGACCAGGAGCTCTCTTCGGCAATCCGTCTGGCCATGTTCTCATCTGCACAGTTGCCCTGCGCGCTACTCCCTCCTCCCCTTTGACAAGTGGCAGAAAAGCCTCCCCGGAGTCCCTGTCACCTTGCCCTGAGGCCATCCCCAGTAGATACAAAGTGTCTGTGGAAGTGTCCCTGGCCTCTACCTGAGCCACATCCCCTCCCCGCTAAAGGTCCCTTGCTCTGTGGTCACTCATTCCTCCCTATGGGTTGGTCCTGACCTCCCCTCTCAGACCTTGGGTGTCCCCAGGGCCAGGCCCATTGGTCACCCTTTCTGTCCCTGCCCAGAGCCACGGGCCAGGAAGTACAAGTGTGGCCTGCCCCAGCCATGTCCTGAAGAGCACCTGGCCTTCCGCATGGTCAGCGGGGCTGCCAATGTCATCGGACCCAAGATCTGCCTCGAGGACAAGATGTAAGCTCCTTGGGGTGGACGGGGTGGGGTGGGGGACAGAATGGGGGGTTGGAAGCTGGGTCTGCAAGGACCGAGGGTCATGTGAGGGCGAGCAGGGCAGACATGCCACTTGAGGGCTCTGTCCCCCCGCTAGGCTCATGAGCAGTGTCAAGGACAACGTGGGCCGTGGACTGAACATCGCCCTGGTAAATGGTAAGTTCCCTGGGATGTGGGATGACAGTTCAGTCCAGGAAGGCAGAGCCCTGCTGTGGCTGCTCCCCACGAGGAGTCATCCGGGTATTGTCTTAGCCCACCCCTCCCCGCTGCCCTCCAGAGTTCCCGGGAAGGAGAGGAAGGGCTCGGCACTAGCTGAAGGCTCCAAATAAGTGACCCAATGAAAAAAAAAGCATGGTAGAAGAATTAGAAGTTTCCAGGGAATGGAAGGGTGCTTCATGGGGAGCCCGTGGAGGGCCTCAAACGCCAGGCTGAAGCTCTGCAGCCTTAGGTGGGCCGCAGCTATGTGAACAAGGGGCATGAGTATAGAGGGATATTTTGAAAGCTTCCAGAAGAGCAGCACTCTGGCCATGCCGTGCCATGCCATGAGCCTGGCCTGGGTGGACCGAGGGAGTAGGGCAGAGTTGCCCTGGTGGCTTGCCCAGGAGGATCCCTGTTCTCCCTCTTGCCCCAGGGGTCAGCGGTGAACTCATTGAGGCCCGGGCCTTCGACATGTGGGCAGGAGGTGAGTGGCCACCATGGGTCCCCAGCTTTTGGCTGAGCAGCAGAATGGCTGGGCGTCCCTCCCTTGAAACGTCGCTCTCTCTGTCCATTCGCTGGCAGCTTCTCGAGCACTCCCTTGGGTTCAGAAAAGGCAGGGGAGGGACAGGTGTGTCATCATATGGACAGCCCTGGCTTCGTTTACCAGTTCGCCCCTGTACTTACTTGGTGACTCTTAGTGGAGCGTGTCCCTGGCCCGATCCCTACTTTAAGTGTTCTTGTTCGGAGGACAGGGGTTGGTTGGGGAGGGGTGCGCAGTGGTACCTGACACTCTGTGTTCAATGGGACCTGTCCCCCAAGATGTCAACGACCTGCTGAAGTTTATTCGGCCACTGCATGAAGGCACCCTGGTGTTTGTGGCATCCTACGACGACCCGGCTACCAAGTAAGTGGTTGCTGAGGCCAGCCTCAGCCCTCGCCCTTCTACGGTGACGACTCACATCCCTTCCTTCTGTGCGGCAGGATGAACGAAGAGACCAGAAAGCTTTTCAGCGATCTAGGCAGCAAGAACGTCAAGGACCTGGCCTTCCGGGATAGCTGGGTGTTCGTGGGGGCCAAGGGCGTGCAGAACAAGAGCCCCTTCGAGCAGGTATGGGTGAATGGCCTGCCACCTCTGCTTTCCAGCCCAGAGCAGCTGGCCTGCCCCTTCCGCCTGCATCCCGTGAGGTCCCCTTCTGCTTACGCTGCTGCCTTTCCTGAATTCTTCCCTAGCACCCCAACCCGGGGCAGCCCTGGCCCCCTCCCGGTCTGCACAGGGAGGGGCAGTGACTGATTTTCCCATCCTGTATGGATTTCACCCCAAGCGGTCTTTATATGACAAAGCTTTCACATTGGCAAGATTCACAACTAAGAAACTTTTCTCCCAAACATCTTCAAGATATCCTGTCCTATCCCTCCAAAACCCAGCACCCCGATTCAACCTGCATGCCCCTTTCCCAACAGCCCTGGCTCCATCTGGCTGACTGCTTCTCTGGGGCCACACGTGTCAGGCCCCGTGCGAGGGGCTGGCTCGCCAGCCCTAGGCGCCGTCCTCATTCTTGGGAGCCTCCCAGCCCTGTGAAAGCCATACTGTCCCTAGGGCCTGCTCCCCACAGCAGGACAAGACAAACAGGCTGTTCCAGTGGTTTCTGGAAAGCTCTGGCTGCCAAAAGAGCAGCTTAGCCTCCAAAGAAGAAACACCCCCTCTGACGTTGCTTTTCCCGCAGCTTCCGGCAGCTCCGTGTGGGCTGGGTGAAGGCGAGGACGCACTCACACACCCCATCCTTACCTTCCTGGTGTGTGCCAGGCCCAGAAAAGTCGACCCCCACCCCCACACTCCACCTGTGAGGGGGCAGGCCAGTGCAGTTATTGCCATTTTTAAGGGAGAGAATCAAGGAGCTGAGACAGACAGAGGGGGCGAGTCATTGAGAGTGCACGGTTGATTGACACGGGCACAAGAGGATTGGAAACTGTCTGTCCCCTGCGCCTGAGGGCTGAGGCTGTAACTCCCTGCTCCCCTGACCCCCACAGCATGTGAAGAACAGTAAGCACACCAATAAGTACGAAGGCTGGCCCGAGGCGCTGGAGATGGAGGGCTGCATCCCAAGGCGGACCATGGCCAGCTAGCCGGCTGAGCGCGAGGACCAGGCTAAGGGAGGCTGTGTGTGCACCTGGCCCACAAGGCAGCAGTGACAGCGGCGTGAGCACAGGGCCGAGGCCCGACCCCACGCCCAGCCAAGGGTGCTCTCTTGCCCCGACACATCAGGGATCCAAGGTGATGACTGGTGACCAGAACAGGACTGGCGGTGGCTCCAAGGGCCAACCCCACCGCTCTTTGTCAGGGGAGCCCAGGTACTCATCTCTTGTTCTAAAGCTGCTTCCCTGGTCACTCCCCACCCAATTTCCAAGCACCCCTAGCCACAAGGCGCTGGGTGCTTGCACCTCACTGCACAGCCAGCTACTTGGGACTTCTTCCAGAATGTCCCCAGCCCACAGCTGCTCTCTGCTCTGTGGGCTAGTCCTATTTCCAGTGTGATTCCTTCTGGTGAGCCACACCTGGTGGCTGTGGCAGGAGACCTGGCTGTCTCCTGCCCCACTCTGCAGGAAGGGGCCGCCTTGGAGCCTGGCGGGCTGGGGCGGCAAGATAGCAAGCCCGGTCACAGTCCCTAGTACAGTGGGCGGTGGCTCCTGTGGTTTATCAGAGAGCCCACCTTCTAGATGAACTCAATAAATTGCTGTCCCCAGCGGAATGAAGTACATTCAGTGTGAAGTCAGGGGTGGCGTCCTGGCGGGGAGGACATGTCCGGAGAAGGCTCACCACCTGCCCCCACGCCTTAACAGACAGCCTTTGTGTTCAGGGCTCTGCCATGGTAGGTCCTGCTGTGGCTGAGCTGTGACACAGGTGGTGGCAGAGCAGCTACCCAGCTGCAGCCCCAAAGCCTGTCCTGGAAAACACAGTTCTGCTCTCTGGGCCGCAGGAAACTCACAGACTCTCGGACACGGCTCAGGCCTGTAGGAAACACGGACAGGCTAACAGCCAGGTGACCCCCACACACACACACACAGCCTCCTTCAAGAACTGGTGTTCTCTCACCATTCGACTTCGGATGCCTTTGAAAGGGCTGTGAAGGCCGGGTATATGGGCTATTATTAGTAATTTCCACAGATTCAGTTATATTTCCCTTCATTGATTGAGAGGCTGCAAGACTATTGTTTATTAGGAGTTTTGCTAGAATACCATATCCAGGGTGGGGGCACAGAAAGTGGTCTAGAGTCAGAGAAAAGGAGAAGCAGTTTGGACTTCTAGATGAGAGGAATTGGGGCTCCAGCCAGGCAGCCTCAAAGGAGGCTGTGGCAGAAGAGGAGTGAGGGGCCCAGGGACAGCCGGAGGGGGCGCTTTGGTTGCAATGCCAGGGCCGGAAGGGTCAAGGCAGCGGAGGCGTGAGGAGGTCTCAGATTGCTTGCCCAGGAGATGGTGATCATGGAGCTGACACACGCCTGACGATGTGCAAGTGCTTACATATTGAGCAGAAATACAGAGAGTTCCCACATACATACACAGACTCCACTGATACATCAGCATCTCCCAAAGTCGACATAAGCTCCCCCCTTGTGCTGGGTTTGACAAATACATATTGATGTGTGTCTACCATTATGTATTTTTTAAACCTTTTATTATGTAAATTTTTTAACGGCCCAAAGTAGAGAGAATATAATAAATGAACCCCACTGTACCCACCGGGCTACTGCAGTGATCAAATAAAACAGAACCTCACTGAAGGGCTGGGAGGCACATAGCCCCACTGCTGTCTCTCAGCTGCTGTGGCTACCTGGACTGCCCAAACATGTGCAAGTGCCTGCCCCGGGCCGTGCACTGTACATGCTGGGAACACTGGAGTGAGCCCAGTG
This sequence comes from Eonycteris spelaea, assembly GCA_003508835.1. NCBI lineage: Eukaryota > Metazoa > Chordata > Mammalia > Chiroptera > Pteropodidae > Eonycteris > Eonycteris spelaea. The sequence continues at coordinate 840,624 of PUFA01000363.1, read as the reverse complement.
ATGGCCCTAACTCCTCAGGGGCTGTGCCCTCGCTAGGGGTCGTCAGAGTAACCCGGTGGAAATGGCAAGCCAGTTTGATCCCCACTTGGTCTCACGCGGGCTCGGAATCTGATGGTGGTGTGGAGGCAGCCCACCCAGCTTTCCAAAGTGGAGGTAAGCTTTATCCTGCAGTCGTCCTCCGCCGATGTCACCCACCCACGGCCCAGCACCCTCAGTGACAAGTGCCAGAATCCCAACTCAAAGAGGCGAAGCAAACTAAGTAATGACAGGAAGGGCTTATTGTTCCTGTAAAAGACCCCAAGCCCAGGGCTGATTCCAGCTGCACGAACGTCATCGAGACTGCGCTCTCCATCCCTTGGCCCTGCTTTTCTCTGTGTTTGATTCCTGTTCAACATTCCGCCTCCCCCAGTTAGAGGGAGTGATGGTAGAGGTCTAAGTTTAGCCCCTGCCAAAAGAAAAAGAGCTCCTACCTTCCATAATCCCCGTACAAGTCCCTAGGGACCAACTCTCACTGGTCCAGACTGGTTATGGCTTATCTTGCATCAGTCTGTGTGGTTGTGATTGGCTACACCTGAGACGTGCCCACCCACAGGCCACAGGATGGGGTCATCCACATGTAAACCTTGCGTTCCCCCAAAGGAGAGTGAGGAGCTGTGACCTGATGCGGGGCAGACACTACACTTCCCTGTAAATACCAGATGCATCCCATCTGGTCTTGTACAGCATATGCCTTCCACGCATGCTTTTATCACAGTAGTCCCCGGAGCCTGTGCTGGAGAGAAGGTAGCCATCCTCTCAGAGTCACCATTAGATCCTATTACATAATATTAATATGGTGGCGGGTCTCTCAATCTGAAGTTTGCATTTATGCTGTTTGGGCTGCCGCTATCATTGTTCTATCTGTTCTCAGTCCAGAGGCTTCTCTTTGAAATTAGACATCCTCTCCTGATTCGTAGAACCCTTCCTCCTCTTCTGGGGTAAATTATTCTTAAATTAAACTACAAGCATTCTCTTGCCTTTAATTTAGTCGTCCTTTTTCCTGCAGAGAAGGCTCCAAATTCCCTCACGTCAGACACCCAGGAGCCCACTCTGGCTTTTCAGGGAAGGCTGAAGTGACTGGCAATAACGGGGAGCAGCCTTCTGGCTGCGTTCACCCTCCTTCACTCCTGGCACCATTTGCATCCAAACTTCAGTCGATGCTGCATGTGCCAAACCCAGGACCCCTTCACCCCATCTGAGAGGACAGTGCAAATGCTCCAGGACAATGAGTCACACACACACGCAAATGGCTTACGCCTTACTGCTTCTGAGGCTAAAGAACAACCTAGAACTATGGCCTCTGAATGTTTTTGATCACGACATAAACCCTGTTAAACATGCACCCCCACCACTATGTATATCTATTTACGCATCATAAACACATACTAATCTGAACTTTATAAAACAATAATATAATTTTAAAGCAAGATGAACTGAAATCGCTTTAAATTCATAGATTTTGTTAAAATGATAAAATCATTTATTTGAAAAATTAAAAGTAGAGATGATGGTTTTTTTGACATTCTCCACCACGTGTGTTTGTGCACCTCCCCGGGGCAAGTACTGGGAACTTCAGGACACTCTCTTTCAGAGCGGTGACAAGAGGGTTTTCTGGAGCAGTGGGGGCGCTGGCAGAGCCGAATGCAGTTGCCTTGCAGCCCTCAGGACATGACATCTCCTCGAACTCGCATTGTTTACTGTCTTCCAATGCCCTTGCTACACCCGCACCACCTTTTTACCATCGGTCCCATCTTTCCCTCCTTTCTGTGAAGCTTCCAGACCTTGCTGGTGCGCCAGTGGTTTTTAAAAGGGGACGCGTTCCACTGGTAATCAAGTGTGGAAAAAGGCACTCGGTCAATGTTAGAACAAAGGAAAGGGTGGACTACGTAGGCAGCCTGGGATTTGGAGTCCGGTTGGTTGGACACGGTCTCAGGCGTGGGGCTGGGCGCCAGAGAGGGAACGTGACGGAACCCTGACCCCGGGCATCCCACCACTGCTAACGGCTCAGCCTGTGTTCCACTGCGCAGAGCGTGTCGCAAGGCAGCGATCACAGAAGAGTCTGAACAGCGGCACCGGCACTGCAAGAGGCTGTGCCTGGCACCGAATAACGCGACCGGAAGCGGGTCGTCCGTGTGCCCGCCAGCTCGAGGGTCCCAGATGCGTCGTCTCCGGTCGGAACCCGCCCAGGCGCGAGAGGTGACTGGCGCGGCGGAGGCAGGGAGAGCGCGCGGGCGGGCGCCTCGGCGGCTGGGCGGGGCCTCACTGATGGCGCGGGGCGGCGGCCAAGCCGGCGGCGCTCGCCAGGCGTCCGCGCCGGCTGGCGCTGGCGCCGGCGCCGAACTGAGGGCTGTGGCGGCAGGTGAGAGCTCGGTCCTGAAAGGGCTGCCGGCCGGCTCCGTGTTCACCGAGCAGACGGCCGGCCGGCGGGGAAGGCTCCGCCCGCGTTTGTGGGCCTAGAGCGGCCGCGGGCCTGGGAGTAGCGTGAGGGCCCTTCCACCGCGACCCCGGGACGCCTGGCGGATCGCCGCCTGCCAGCTGCGGGGCAGTAGCCCGACCCGGCAGCGGCGCGCCCCCCTCCCCCTCCTCCCTCCCGGGTTCACGCCGAGCTCTGCCATGCCCAGTCTGCAACTTCCAGACTCCCAGGTAGGAGGGCCGCGTCAGCACTGCAACTGCCCTAACATCGAACACTCGGCCGCTGTTGGAAAGCGGCCGCCAGGGTTCCCTTCCCTGCCTTGGGTGCACCTGTTCAAACTCTTCTGGCCTCAGCAGAAATGATGTCAGATCTGGCCAGACCCCTCTTTCAGTGACTCAGACAGAGCTACCTGCTGTTCGGGAAGGATCAGGGTGGATGGCCCTTAACCTCTCTCCCTTCTGAAGTGATTCACGCCACCCGGGGGGCTTCGGTCCCGGGCGCTTCATCCTTTCCCCGTGACTCCCTTCCACTTTGCTCCTTACACTCCCTCTGGTTTTCCTGCCTCCTCTTCAGCCGTGGGACCCAAGGCTGGACCAAAGCCTCTAGGGTAAGTGACCCAAACTCCAAACCAGCAGAGGCCATGGCATCCCAGAGGGGTAGAGGGGAGACCTTCCCACAGAGGAGCCCTCCACCTGGTACTTCCCTGCTCCCCAGTCTGGGATGAGGGAGACCAGGGTCAAAGACCCACAGGATCTAGAGAGGCCCCGCCTCTCCCAGGACTGGGACAGTACAGGGCATGAGGCAACCAACAACCAGTGATGAAAAACCAGTGTTCCAATCCTGATTGCCCCAGATCCATCGGGTGATGTGACAATAGGGTGGGCCGCCCAATCGAGAAGTGGAAGGAGGCGAACCTCCTCCTTTCACCCTGAGGCTCCCACCCCCTAGAAATACTCAGTCCCACTGGGAGTTCCAGGCCGTGGTAGGATGGTATGTGGGTGTGGGAGGAGCCCCAGGACTGCGAGCAGAGCCTCTGAGATGTGACACAGCGGCTCTAGGGGCTCACACTCCGGGACTGCCAGGGGAGTGGGAGCGCTAACGGAAGGGGAAGGCCCCTAGAAGACATGTGGCCCTCCTGCTGCCCCTTCCAGCAGCTCTGGGGAGAGGGGACCTGCTCCCCTGCCAGAACCCCCTCACACCACTGTGGACAGGTAGGATAGGCCGGTAGCTACGGCAGCACTGCTCACAACTGCATGTCGGTGGTGGACGTCAGTCCCTGGGCCTTTGGCCTGATGGCCACCTACTGCTGCCATGCACTTTGCTGGTTGCTCTCTGCCTGACAGATGGCACTCAAATGCCCTAACCTGTTCTCTGAGGGCCTCTCGGATCTGGCCTGAGCCGGCCTTTCCCATCACCACCCTTTGCTCTCCCTGGTCTTGTCTCCTTGTCGCCCCTGGCAGTCTCTCAGAGATTTCATCCCTGCTGTGGCACTGCCGCCGGCCCGCTGTAGCTGTGTCTTGAAGCCAGTGGGGAGCAGGCTACTGGTGACAGGATTGGGGGTGGCTCTTCCAAATCCCTTCACGTCGGGACATCCACAGCGCCACCATGCTGGAGGTGAGCCCAGGGAGGTCGGCAGGTGTAGGCAGGCTGAGCAGGAACTCCTATGTGCAGGTGGCCCCTCTGGGTGAGGGACGGCAAGCTTGAGGCAGATGTCCTGGGGGAGGGGACAGCCAGATGGCACTCAAGGGCCAGCACTAGGCATTGCCTTTCCCTTCCCAGGCTTGGGGCCAGGGCCCCTGCTGAGTCTCCAGCAGTGGGTTCCCGGGTTCCCGTGCTCCTGGGCTCACTGCTGCTCACGTTCACCAGCCACCTATGTGTGTCCCTCCTCCTCAGGAAGAGCCCTGCCATCAAGGAAGGCAGCACAGGACCAGACCCCACCCATGCACCCTTCTCAAGACAACCCAAATGCACCTGCGGAGCTGCTGTCCTAAGGAGCCGAGGGCCCAGGCACACCATCCTGCGGGAAGAGCCATGGTGTTTAGGAGGGGCGGTTCTCAGTCATGGCCTGGCCTGAGAGGTGGCAGTGGTTGCACAGGCCCCTAGGGATGCTCAGGGCTGCCCTGCTGCTTCTCAGCCTGCCGTGGGGGGCCCAGGGAACTGCCCGTGCCAACATCAGCATGGCTCTGGGCCATCCTGGGCCACCTCCAGGAGGCCGCTACCTGAGCATTGGGGATGGCTCCGTGGTGGAGTTCGAGTTCCCAGAGGAGAGCGAGGGCATCATTGTGATCTCGAGCCAGTACCCGAGTCAGGGCACCTGGCCAGGGCCCAGCCCCATGCTGAGGGTCACCTCCCTGGACCCAGAGGTGCTGACCATCAAGAATGTGAGTGCCATCACCTGGGGCAGTGGGGCAGCTTTGTGGTGAGCATCCACTCAGGCCTGCCCGGGCTAGCCCCGCTCCACATCCAGCTTGTGGATCCCCATGAGACCCCACCCATGCTGATCGACGAGCGGAGAGATTTCTGCATCAAAGTGTCCCCTGCCGAAGACACCCCCACCACGCTCGGCGCCGACCTGGTCCACTTCTCGGAGAACCCAATACTCTACTTGCTCCTGCCTCTTATCTTTGTCAACAAGTGTTCGTTCGGGTGCAAAGTGGAGCTTGAGGTTCTGAAGGGGCTCCTGCAGAGCCCCCAGCCCATGCTGCTAGGCCTCCTGGGCCAGTTCCTAGTCATGCCCTTCTATGCTTTCCTGATGGCCAAGGTCTTCAAGCTGCCCAAGGCCCTGGCTCTGGGCCTCATCATCACCTGTTCATCGCCCGGAGGCGGGGGGAGCTACCTCTTCAGCCTCCTCCTCGGAGGGGATGTCACCCTGGCCATCTCCATGACTTTCATCTCCACAGTGGCTGCCACTGGTTTCCTGCCACTGTCCTCAGCCATCTACAGCCGCCTGCTGAGCATCCACGAAACACTCCACGTGCCCATCTCCAAGATCCTGGGGAGCCTGCTGTTCATCGCCATACCCATCGCAGCAGGCGTGCTGATCAAGTCCAAGCTCCCCAAGCTCTCTCAGCTGCTGCTGCAGGTCATCAAGCCCTTCAGTTTTGTGCTGCTTCTGGGAGGCCTCTTCCTGGCCTACCGCATGGGGGTCTTCATCCTGGCGGGCGTCAGGCTGCCCATCGTGCTAGTGGGCATCACCGTGCCCCTGGTCGGCCTCCTGGTGGGCTACTGCCTGGCCACATGCCTAAAGCTGCCAGTGGCCCAGCGGCGGACGGTCAGCTCTCGAGATAGGGGTGCAGAACAGCCTGCTGGCTTTGGCCATGCTGCAGCTGTCCCTCCGCCGCCTTCAAGCCAACTACGCCTCCCAGGCCCCCTTCATCGTGGCGCTGAGCGGCACCTCGGAGATGCTGGCCTTGGTCATTGGCCACTTCATCTATAGCAGCCTGTGCCCAGTTCCCTGAGGCCCCTGGGTCGAGCTTTCGCCACCCCCAGCCCCCACCCTCCACCCACTGTCCCACAGTTCTTGTGTACCAAAGGCCTTCAGTTCTCATGCACTATGCACTCAGAAAAATCCAGGCTTATTTTTTTTACTGGTTTTTTATTCTCCAGCTTTCAGTGCCAAAGAGGCCATGCAGAGTTAGGTAGGTGGGCACTGCCCAGAAAATATATTTCAATAAAAGAGAAAAACAAGCTTGGTCCCTTCCAATCTTTGCCCTTTAGGGCCTGGGCGTGAGGGTAGGAAGGGTGTGACTGGGTAAGTGTGGGCCAGGGTGGAGGACTGACTTGGGTGACACGGTGACCTGTGCCACAGACTTCCTCTCTCAGCTCTCCTCCCCCAGGCATCCTCTCTCGGTGACAGGTGGGCCTCTCTGTTCTAGAAGGAGCGCTGGGAGGCTGAGGGTAGAGGCCTGCTCCCAAGCTCAGCTGTGTTTCCGCCTCCAGACGAGAAAGGAGGAGGCAGAAGGCCCCTGGACGGTGGGGCAAGCTGGGCAAGGCGGGGCCCTTTGTGGACGCGGGAGACCGAGACTCGGCGACTGCTCAGACCTGCTCCACCCGCGGGCTGGGGACGCAGGGCGGTCCCGGCCGTGGGCGGGGCTCCCGGCTCCCGGCCCTCCCTCCCCCCAAGCCCCAGCTCCCATTTGAAGCCCACCTGGCCTAGCTCGGTCCTCCTCCCCATCCTCGCGGCCCCGCAGCGCCGTCACCAGGGGGACCCGTCGGCCCGGGCCGTCCTCGTGCAGGTGTGAGGCGGGACGGCGAGAGGACTCCTCCTCCGGGAATGACAGGGGGGCGGGCCGGAGGCGGGGCCGGGGCGCCAGGCGCGCCCCTCTCGCTGCTTCCGGCGGCGGCGGGCGGTTCCGGCGCGCGCCCGGGGCGGCGGCGCACGGCGGGGGGCAGTCGGGGTGCACACCGGCGGGAGTCGACGCCGCCGCGGCCGTCATGCAGCTAACGGTGAAGGCGCTCCAGGGCCGCGAGTGCAGCCTGCAGGTAGCGTGGCGGTGTCCCCGCCGCCCGGCCGGGTAGCGCTCGCGCCCCCTCCCCCACCGGGCGCAGGGCCCGGGCGGGCGGAGGGCTGGGACGCAGCGGGCGGGCCAGCCACGCCGGGGAGGCCGGGAGAGGTGCCCTCGGCAGGGCCCGCGGGCTCAACCCCTGTTCCCACCCTCGGCCCGGCCAGGTGTCGGAGGACGAGCTGGTGTCCACACTGAAACATCTGGTCTCCGAGAAGCTGAACGTCCCCGTGCGCCAGCAGCGGCTGCTGTTCAAGGGCAAGGCCCTGGCAGGTAACGGGGAGAGGAGACGACCAGGGAGCCCCGCAGGAAGTCGGGGGACGGGGTGTCCAGGCCGAGCCAGGGCGGCAGTGTGATGGATGGAACATCGATCGGCCACTTGACCCTCGCGGCGGTGGCGGAACCCTCCTGAGCCAGATGCCGCAGCACGCCCTGAGCCCACCCCACCGCTGTGGGTAACGACTTCATCCATCTCTTTTTGGCAGATGGGAAAAGACTCTCCGATTACAGCATTGGGCCCAATTCCAAGCTCAACCTAGTGGTCAAACCTCTGGAGAAGGTGCTGCTGGAAGAAAGCGCAGCCGCCCGCAGACTGGCCGAGGCCCACCCCCACGCCCACCGGCCTGGCAGCTGATCGCCAAAGTTTTGGCCCGCCATTTCAGTGCCGCAGATGCCAGCAGAGTCCTGGATCAGCTACAGAGGGTGAGAAGGGTAGCCCCAGACGTCCACTCTTGTCCCAGCTGCTCCCAGCCCCTGCCTCTGTCCTTGTGTACCCCCGCCGGCAGTCCTTGAATCCTCCTGGCCTTTTCTCCTCAGGATTATGAGAGGTCCCTGAGCCGCCTGACCCTGGATGACATCGAACGTTTAGCTAGCCGCTTCCTGCACCCCGAAGTCACTGACGCTATGGAGAAAGGGTTCTCCAAATAGGATTCATGGAGTGTGGGGACGACCTGGCCAGGCTGCAAGCTGCATGTAGCATTAAATGTGTTCTCATGTTGCGATTTGGCTCATAAAATAATAGCTGGCAGGTACCCAGGTACCTGGACCCAGCTCTTGCTAGTGCCAGGCACCGCTCAAAGCACTTGACCCGGGTTTGCTCCCGCACCTTGCACAGGAGGTGAGACAGCCCAGGCTCCTAGCAGTGAAGCGGGGGAGCCAGAATCCGAGTCGAGCCAGCTTCTAAAAGTGCCTCAGGATGAGAAGGAGGAAGGGGCTGTTCGGAAGATTCCGAGGGATGGGCGTTGGCATTTTGTGTTTAGCCCACTGAGAATAAACCTCAAGTGACCTTTCCAGACCTCTGGCGGGTCTGGTATTGTCGGGAGGCCAGTGACAGCCCGCCCTGGGCCCCCTCAGCTGCTGCCACCAGTGTGCGCTCGATGAAGGAAAAGCAGGTTGGGGAGTCGGGAATGAACATCGCTCAGCTCTGTGGTGTGACCTCAGGCAAGTCCCTGTATCGTGTTGGTCCCCAGCCATTGACTCTGCCCAGTGAGGCCGCTCCTTAAACCTCAATTTCCTTCATCCCTACCCCAGCCCCCAGGGGGAGGGGGGTGTCTACAGCAGTCACCCCCCTTTTTGTGTTCCATAAACCGACTGAGGCCAAAAGCCAAGTGTTGGCCAAGTGTGGTCCAGAGATGGGGGTTCCTGGCCCTTCCTGTCACAGGTCCCCTGAGCACCTCCTCTGCTTGTCTCTCCCTGGACGCAGGCAGTTCTTGCTCCTTGGAGACAACAGGTGACAGCAAGGCAGTGGCAGAGCCAGGCCTCAGCCAGGCCCCCGCACCATGTGCTCACCCACAGCGTGGAAGCGGACCCTTCCCTGACACGTGTGCACAGGGGTTTCGCCTTGCACACCCTCGCTCCCTGAGAGGAATCTTGGGGTGCCAGGGAGGGGCAAAAGCATGGGCCGGTGGCACTGGTCCTCCCACCCTGTCTGGTGTGTGGGCATTAGAGGTCATCTAGGCAGCTGCTTCTTGGAGGAGGACACCCAGGGCAGGTGGGCCGGAAGGGAGCCATGTGCACGGGAGGATGCTCCAGCCCCACCACCCTCCCTGTCCGAGACGCTCCTGCTCGGGCCTTGGGCAAACGCTGAGTCTCTGGGCTGAGATGACAAGCCCGATGGGCGAAGGCTTTGAAGAGCAAACGGAAGCCCCTGGCCTCACCTGAGAGCTGGGCCCGCTTAGGAGCCTATGTGGTCTGGCGGCTCGTGTGAGAGACTTGCTCTCATTTATTTTGAGTCAGGAAGTTCATGTTGAAATTTTAAATAGCACTAAAGGTGAATGTGAGACTTTGACTTTGATCCAAAAAGAACTATATTAGCTAGGCTGCTTTCAGTTTCCAATAATTGGTTTAACCATAAGGGAAATTGGTTTAAACAATAAAGGAAACGTACTGGTTTACAAAACTAAGAAGTCCAGGGGTATTGGCAGCAGATGAATAATTTCACCAAATACCCAGTTTCTTCCTACCTCCCCTCTGCACTCTGCAGTGTCTGCTTCGTCCCAGGCCGCCGCCTCAGGATCAAAAGTTGGCTGCCTGCAGCTTCCACTGAATCCCTCACTCACAGCCAGCAGGGAGCACCTTCCAGCAAGGAGCACCTTCGCGCCCCGTAGTGTAGCTTCTTTCCCAGACGCCCCCAGCAAATAAATGCTGTCCTTTCATTGGTCAGAACTGGGTCATGCCTCCAATCATTTTGGCTGGGGGTGGGGTGGGCGCGTGGTGGAGGCCAGTCTCCTGGACACCCATGGTCTGTGGGAGGGAGAGAGACATTCTCAACAAAAGCCAGGTCCTCAGGGAGGGCTGAATGGTGCCCCAAACAGCAGCTGTCCACTGCAGGGGAGTGACACTCAGATGTACGTTTTAGACCCTAGAGATGGTCATTGTTGAGTCCCTTGTGCCAGTGGCTCCCAGCTCGGGGATGACAAAGCCATCTGGTGGTTAGGAGCCATCTGCCGGGCAGTTTGACACGGGGTCAGGAACTCAGCAGGGAGACGGGGCTGGATGTGGACACAGTAGAGTCTCCGGGTATATGATGGGAGCCCCACCAGAAGAAGCTGACTGGGACCAGGCCCACTCTGAGTCCAGAGCCCTCTGTAGCCTTCAACGATGACGCTCGGGAGCTACCTGTGAACAAGACATCCTAGAAGCTATGACGATGGAAGAGGCGGCTTCCCAGAGAGTGTGGCACGGAAAGATGGGGAGGACCGGGCCTTGAGGATCTTTGCCAACTGGCGATGCGGTAGAGGCCACAGGGAGAACTCGGAGTCAGAAGCCAAGAACGGCCGCCGGAACTGGGCTGTTGTCCGGTGCTGCCAAGAGGCAAAGTGAGGGCGGGACAGAGTCTCCTCTACGTTCGTTTGTAACAGGAAGATTGTTGCTGATGTTAGGGGCGAGAAGCAACTTCAACGGGGAGGAAGGAGGCGGCGATGGTAACTGGGGACCCCGCATTTCAGAAGTTCGTGTGTGGCAGGGCAGGGAAGGGTGGGTTGGCGGCGGGAAGGCAGGAGAGGGAGGATATGCTGCAGGGATGAGAGATGGGAGGCCCAGCTGGGGAGGGGCGGGGAGGTTCTGATCCAGGCCTTGTGCCATCATGAGAGGAGGCTAGGGACTCCACGTGAAGATGGAGCAGCCACAGGCTACACACCACCTTTGCGCCTGGAGTTGGGGATGGCCCCACGTACACCTGCAGGCCCCAAATGATGACATCCTTCAATGGGCAGCAGAATATTTACTACAGGTGCTGCGTCCCTCCTAGGCAAATGTCCACCTGAGAGGTGGGACCTCGCCCACTGTGGGCCCCTGAGGCCCATCACCTGCCTCGCAAGGAGGGGCCTCGGGCAGTCCATGCACCCCAGGGGTGTGGTTCAGCTTGCAGGCCTGTCATGATCGCACTAACACTAAGAAAAGGCAGAATGAGTGGTGGCCTCTGACAGAAAAGGTCTAGCACCTACACTGAGATGCTTGTGGTGCCATTTCTCAAGGGCCCAGGGAGGAGGGGCAGAGTCAGAGGAGAGGAGTGTTTGCTTTGGGGTGGGTTTGTTGAGTTAGTGGTCCCCAGGTTACAGATTAGCTGTGCCCACAATTTGCTGGGGCCTTGCAGGCCTCCCCATCCAGGTCTGGCCTGAACCACGCCTTGCCAGTTCCAATAGGTCCAACAGGGGGCACTGCTCAGCCAGGCCAGGCATCCCCAGCTCAGATGTGACAGCTGTGGAGGACATCAGACCTCCAGGTCCTGAAAAGCCTGCAGAAGAGACAGCTGCCCTGAGCCAGCCTCTATGGTCCAGCTGGAGTGGCCTCCCTGAGCTTCTGGGACTTGGCCCCATCCCCACCCCGTCCACACGCCCGGCCTCAGGGTGACCAGATGACTCTAGCATCCCTCATTCCCTGCCTTCTTCTACCCTCACTTTCCTGCTTTTTCTTTCACTTCACTGCTCACTCCTCTGACTCCTTTGCTGATTCTTCCTCATCCACACACACACCCCACCTCTTAACGTTGGGGCTCCAGGGCTCTGTCCCCGGAACCCTTCTCTCTCCATATCACTCCCTGGGGGGACTGTCCACCCTCATCTGGTGTCTGAGGCTCATCCTGGCCCTCTCCCTGAGCTTCAGGCCACATCTCTAGGGTGTGATTCCCAGACAGATTCTGGCTCTTCTGCAGTCACTGAGTGCCTGCCGCATCCCAAATGCTGGTGGCACTGAGACTGGGAGACAAAGTCCCTTCCCTCTTGCCCCCCAACATTGGCCTGCCTCGATGAATGGTGATGCCACTCACCTGAGCTTTTAACGACAGAAAGCAGGAGGCCACCTTTGCCTCTCCCAACTCTCCCTTCTCCATAGGCAATCAGGCAACAATATTTTTCAAATAGTCCAGAGCAGTCCTTGTACAATGTTCCAGAATCTGGATTTACCTGATTCCTTCCTCGTTAAGTTCAGCTTAAGCACAATTTGCCCCTGCCCCAGAAGGCACTGGGGTCAGGCTGTCCCACTATTGGGGATGCTTGGCTGATTTTGATCACGTGATCAAAGTGGAGGCTGCCAGGTTTCTCTGTTGCAAACTACATTTTTCCTTCCTAATTTGCAAGTAATCTGGGGTAAAACCTTGAGACCTTGTCAATATCCTGTTCTGCAACAACGTTTACCTAATAGTTTTATTATCCAAGGATGATTCTTGCTTAAATGAATTGCTTCGGTGGCTGCAAATGGTGGTTTTCTGATGCTCTTTTTCTTCGTACAATTATTAGTTTATATTTCTCCTTTTTTCCTTCTCTCTTTTCTTAATTATCACAGTGGACGCACTGGTAGTTTTTTAAATTAACAACTTAGAATCCAAAGTGTCATTTTTATTGGACTATAGCATGCATACAGTAATGTGCAGAAATCATCACTATACAGCTCAATGAATTTTTTTAAAGTGAATATACCGATGTATCTGTCCCCGCCAGATCGAAATCTAGAACATTGACAGCACTCCCGCATCTTCCCTGGCGCCCCCTTCCAGTCATACTCCTCTCCAAAAGGTTTAATATCTTTTTGAATGCTCAAATTCTTCTAGCTTTGGTTTTTCCCAGTTTACCCCAGTGTCCCTTTAATATGCCTCGTCCTTTTATTTTTAAAGCACTTCCCTACTTTCCAGCACTACAAGGTGCTCCAGGCTCATCTTGTATTTTTCCCTGCCTGAGCCCTAGAGACAGCCATTTCTCCCAGGAGCTCTGGTTCCTTTTAGTGGAGAACAGTATCAAGAAAACCAAGGTCCAAGTGCAGGGTGTGCTCATTGCTATTGGGGTGTCATTACTTCTAGATTTGTTCACTGGATGAAACTCAGAAATATCTTTTTTAAGAGTTCATACTGCAATCCCCAGCATCACAGTTCTTTCTTAGCTTCCCTTATTCCACATTGAGAATTCTCGTTCCCAACAACATCAATATATTTACTCATTTGTTCTACCAGATAGGGTCTGTCTTTAAAAACACCCAAATAGCTTCACAATCACCTCATCACTACCCTTGCTGACAACAAACATCCTGAAAGTAAGGCAGTGCCTTTTGTCCTTAGACTATATCCCATGAAGGGAGTATGGTCAGACGGCTGAGTTTAAAGGGCGCCTGAATTATTTTTCTCTGTGTGGTTTTGTTATAAATTGGATTGCTGTGAGGCTCATTTGTTTTTGCTTTTATTCAATTTTAACATTTGATTTTTCACTCTTAAATGTACTTTTGGACATGTAAAATATTTACCTGGTTCAAAGTCAAAACTACACAAAAAGTTATATTCCAAGAAATCACCTACCCATGTCGGCCTCCCACAGGTGATCATTTTAAATAGTTTTGGGTTTCTCCTTTCTGTGTTCTTTTCCCCAATAAGTACGTGTGTCTGTGAGTGTTTGTGTGTGTCCTTGCACTCTGCTTTTTCCACATAACAAATCTTGGAAATCTTTTAATTTTTATTAAAGATGTTCATTATCTTTTTTACTGCTACTTAGGACTATTGTGTGAATGTATCACTGTTTATTTCACCAATTCCTTGCTAATGGACATATTGTGTCCAATAACTTTCTATTGCCAAATATGTTACAGTGTGTACTTTGTGCATGTTACTTCATAATTGTGAAGTAACTTGCTACATGCAGATGGCGCCTCTAAGATAGTGATGGAGGCAGTACATTAGACTTGTGATCCAGAATCCTCTCAGAGGTGACACTGGAGCCAGATCCTAATGATAAGAAGCCAGCCATTGAGAGCTTTAGAGACAGTCTGTCCGATAGAAGAGCAAGTGCAAAGTCTGGGGGCAGATCACCCTGGTCAGGAGCAGAAAAAAGGCCCAGAGGCTGCAAGAATTAGAAAGGAGGCAGGTGAGGGTAGAGGATGGAGAAGTTGGGAGCCAAGTCACCCAGGGCTTTTAGAAGTGTGGACCCTGGGAAAGAAGATACCTACCAAGAAAGACTTCTAGTGGCTAACTGAGCTCAAATTAAAAACAGAGCCTAGTAGCTGTTTCTAAACAGGATCCTCTCACACAAGCACAGGAAGAAGCCTGCTTGTACTGCCTGCCTGCCCGCCCTCAGTTCTGTCGCCTGAACAGCCTTATAAAGGAGTTCCTGAAATCCTATTTCAACCAATAGGACTGAGGCTTTCCTCATCCAATTGGAGCTGTGCAACTATAGCCTCATCAGCAACTTCATCACCAATCAGCAGCTCCATTCTGTTCAATCAGAATGGTGCTTTGTGGACCAATCACACTGTGAGGACTTGGAGTCCTCATTTGCATAAGAAGACCAATCAGGGACCAGGGGCGGAGACTTTCATCTTGAAATGCACATTTTCCCTTCCAAGGAAAGACTGAATACTTGTATTTCCCTGGCTGGAGCCAAAACACTGAAGAAAAATCCTAAAATGTTCCCTGAACCAGAGCAGAGAAGAGCAGGTGGAGCAGATTAGAGTGGATCGGAACAGGCAGAGCAGAACAGAGCTGTCTAGCTAGACAAGGGCCTCACTCAGGGCGCCTCACAGCCCTGTGTGTCATAACGGACTGCTTTTTAATTGAGCTCTAACACTATGGTTGTTCAGGGCTGTGTCACAGTTAAGCTGTTTGCACCAATAAAGTGTTCTTCTTCACCACAGCTCAAATTGGGGATTCCGATTAGCATTGAATTGGCGCCAATGACCATCAGCTGACATAAGCTCTAGCAAAAAGTTTAGATTTGATTCCAAGGGCAATGGGAAATCATTTTAGGATTTTAAGCAGGGATGTAATATGATTTATATTTAAAAAATAAGACCTGAATCTGCTGTGTTGAAGAGCAGGCTCCGGAGGAAAATGTGTAAGAAGAAAGGCAGGTAGGAAGCTTTTGAAGGAGTTCAGGGAGAGGTGGTGGCTCCACTGGAGACTAGCAATTGAGAGGGAGAGAAGTGGGCTGATTTAGGGTCTGTTCTGAGGGAAAATCCAACAGGTTTGAGGATATAGCTCAGCTTTATGTCCTTCCTGATGATTACAAAGGAGGAAAAATAGAAAACTAACCTGACAATCACTGTCGGAAATTTCATGTCACTCTTAAAAAATTATTTTTGATTTAAAAATACCATATAAGGTCACGGCCGAATATTTGCGGGGGAAACATACAGAAAAAAATTATCACCTACAATGCCATCACACAGAGATAATGAGTATTTACATTTTGGTGTGTTGTTCCAGGATTTCAATGCATGTATATTTACTAAATTGGGATTTTAGTTTGGATTCCTATTTTTCACATTTGACATTAGCTCTGTCTCACTTTATCTCAGGTCTCTACCATTTCTTTTCCTTACCTCTGTTCAGGTCTCCCTGCTGGCAGGCTTGACCTCCACACCGCTCACTTACTGTTCTTTCTAAAACGCAAATATGATTGGGTCGTCGGTCTTTAAATCCCCCTTTGGCGCCTTCATTTACATCGACGATGGGGGCGAGGTGCAGATTAGTATCCCTAGTGGGCTATCAGACCCCACCTCCCTCCGCAAATCACTGCAAGGACGTTGAGACACATCTCTTGGGGACACTGGGCCCAGGGAGAAGACAGGGAGGGAAATCAGCCACGCGAGGTGTAGGGGGCGCATAAGGCAAGGCGGGTTGCTCAGGGACCCGGGGTCAAGTCGCGCGAGAAGGCGGGGCTTATGCAGGCAGCCTCTGTATTTTCATGACCAACAGAGTCTCCGACAGTCCGGAGCAGTGTCGCTTTGGTGGGAACTCACCACGCGCTCGGTCTCCTCAGTAGGCCTCTGTTTCCGTAGATCTGCGGGGGCGGAGTCAGTGCGAAGGGGCGGGACTTCAGAAATAGCAAGGAGACAGCAGTCAGTCAGACCCCGGCTCGGCGGGCAGGCTCCGGGCTGAGCGCGGCAGCCATGCAGGCGGCAGGCACCGGCAGCGCGAGACAACGCAGGCTGGGCCAGGGCGGCCCGGCTGATCACCGCATCCCCCACGGCGCGGACGCGGCCGGCGCCACATCCCGCGGAGCTTCTCCTGTCGCGCGAGCACAGAGTGTCCCAGGGCCGGGCGGAGACGCAGAGGCCACAGCCAGCAGACCGGGAGACCGACTACATATCTTGTATCCTTCCTGAGGGATGGCAGGGAACTCGCTGGGGACTTTCTGAGGCGGGTGGGGGGGGGGCGTTGGGTGCAGAGGGACGTGCGGGTCGGGGCGGAAAGTGGAGCGGAGGGATCCAGGGTGTCTTGGGGGTGTACGGCCCAGGTGGCGTCTCGAAGGGGAGGAGAAATGAGAGCAGCGGGTAACAGCGTGGCTTGACGGGGGCCGGATTAGGGCCAGGGGTGGTCTGGAGGGGGTGGAAAACGTCCGAAGGCGGTGAGACTAGTCATGGTGGCCTCAGAGGGTCCCTGAGGCACAAAGACGGTGCGGATGGCGCCTTAACTGAATCTTCATTGCCTTACGAGTGTCGTTCCCGTCCCCCTTGGAGGCAGACATCGCCCATGGGTCCCTGGCCCCAGATGCAGAACCCCACCGAGGGGTGGTTCGGAAGGACTTAACAGTGAACGGCAGCGTCCTAGCGGTGTAAGGTCTAGAAGGAGCGGGGGTGGGTGGCAGCAGATGGAAGGGCCATTCTCTACTGAGAGGCGCCGTACTGGAGACGCGGAGACACCCGCGGCTTAGGTCTTGGGAGGGACTTGGTGCCGTGTAAGGGGGTCTTGTAATGCAGACCGCAAAGGCTTCAGTGTAATGGATGGCTGAGGGGCAGAGCATGGAAGGGGAGCGGTCACCACCTTTAACTTGATTTTCTTTCTTCCTCACTTTCAGCCGCTGGAGAGCTGAAGATTCTGGTCTCCTCCGAACTTCCATCATCAACTTTCTGGACCAGCTCTGCCTGGTGATGCGGACTCTGCAGCGCTTTGGAACCCCTCTCTCCCGCTGAGCCTGGGCTAGCAAGAGGGGCCTGAAGCCCAATCTTGTGTGACCTCCTGGGCGATGGACCCTTCTTCCCACAGCAGTGATTCCTGCAACGGTTGCCACTTTATTACGGGGCCCTGGGCACTTGGGGTCCACTTGGTTTGTTTGGTGCTTAAGTGGTTGGCCCTGCAGAAAATACACCGAGTTCTTAGTCCATGCCTGAGTTTCTTTTCAACTACAGCACCTAATATTCTTGCCTTTGTCCCAGGGTTGGAGGGGAGGTCTGGGATTCAGACATTCCACCGCTCCAAGGTAACAAGACAACTTAGAAAACAGAAGATGGGTCCTGTCCTTTGGTCAATATTTTGGAATCTTTCCTTAGTTTTGTAGCTGTATTTATATAGTAAGTGTATAACAATACACAATGTATAATATTTTGCAACTGTAACATGTTTATTGTTACTTTTCATCTAACATGAACTTTTCCTCTTTCTCAAAATTCTTCAAAAGCATTATTGAATGGAGACATAAAGGATACATTATAATGTAATTACTGACCATTTAAATTATTTTTAACTTTTGTCCTATTATAGGTAATGAATTGATGGAATTCTATATAAATCTTTGTGGGAATAATTGTTTCCTTAAGATAGAGTCCAAGAGGTAGATTTCCTACTGAGTTAAATATTTATGATTTACTTTTTAAAGCTCTCAATCTACAGTACAGAATTGCTCTCCAGAAAATGTACCTTCCTGTCAGAATACTGGTTCCCCACATCTTTGTCTCCACCGTGCCTCCTTGGCAAAAAATTTTAAAACTTAGTTTGCATGAGAAGAGCAAACAACCCAGAAATACTAGACTCCGAGCCTTGTGGGCTGAGTGGCCTTGTCTCAGGTCAGTGTAGAAAAGCAGCTCTTTTATAGATGCCATCAGATTTTCTGTAAGATGATCATTTTTTTCCCAGAATAAAGGTGGTTTTACATCCTTTTCAATTTGTATTGGTTTGGTTAATATCTTTTCTTGTTTATTGGGTTGGGTTTCCTGCTTCTCCCCAGGCCTGATAATTTTAGATCAGATGCCAGACGTGATTTTCCCTTGGGTGTGGGATATCTTCGTAGCCCTAGACATATCTGGGGGGCTTTGTTCTGGATGCTGGAAGCTGCTGGATGCTTTAGAGTCTGGCTCTGAAGATTGCTATGTGGGTCCTCTCAGGGTTGGAGTCCTTTTCCTCCACACTACCGCGGCAAGACCCTTCTGGGCACCCTGCCCGATGCCTCCCGAATCGTGAGGTTTGCCATTCTGGCAGGGGGACCGCCGCTAGTCCCCGTCCCGAGCGCTGGGCATCTCACCTTTCATCCTCTCGGGCGGTCCTCCCCGCCCCGCCCCCCCCCCCCCCCCCCCCGCCTCAAGCAGTTTTCTCACGCGCTGTGCTGGTCAGGGGTCCTCCTTTCACCCCTTAATAGTCAGCGGGACCTCTGCAGACACGAGGGTCCTCTCCCCTGCCGCTCCCTCGCTCCCTTCTCCCCGCGCCTCTGCCCCCAGCTCCAGCTGCCGAGAATTTCAGGCTGGGGCTGTCCGTGGGGCTCTGCCAGGAAACTCCCTCCCCAGACAGGCAGCTGGGGAAGATGCAGGGCTGACCCTGTTTCTCCTCTCCCAGACATCACCGTCCTGCATGGCCTGACATGGGTTTCTTTACAGCCTGTGCTTCATACAGTTCATCTGGGTGGGTGGGGTCTTTCGAGTAAGTGGCGGGGTAAACCCGGTCCCTGTACTCTCATGTGCATGAACAGTCCGCCCTCGGAGAACGTGGAGAGCTGGCGTTGGGAGCTGGAGGGAGAGAGGTGCCATCGATGGGCATGGTGGCGCTGGTCATGATGACGACGATGAAGAAGCTCGCGTGTAGCATGCAGCACCTGTAGTAATTACAGTGAAGGTCTCTTCCCACATTTTTAAAAGAAATCATTCTTAAATATTGATGGATAGGTAAAAATTTAACTTTTTTATACCACTATGCTCTCAGCTTTCCTGCCTCCTTCTCCCCAATCAGGTCCATTCACTCCTTGGGGTTTCTTTTTTCCCTGAGGTTAAAAATTGCCTAGTTTAGTTCTTCTTTGGCTTAGCTTCTGCAACCTCAAAATGGTCATTTTTAAAACCATTTTCCTTGGTGTGCCCTCTCCTCTTCCCACCTGGTTCTCTCCCGGCTGCCTGCACAGCTGTCACCCCGGGACTTCCCTTTATCTGAGCTTGAATCCTTATCCTGGATCATGCGACTTTTTCTTCAGTCTTTTACCTCCTTTTAGTTTGTTTATATTTGAAGTCAGGATTAGTGAGGTCTAATTCCTATGCTGTAAATGTCCCCTCTTTAGGTGTACGGGTCTGGGACTTTTGGCAACCATCACCACAGTCTGCCACGCTGTCCAATGGATGGACTGCTGAAGCCACTGGCGAACTTAACACCTAGGTCAGGTCACGGAATTCTGTTCCAAACCCGCCCTGGGCTCCCCTCTCACTCAGAGACACAGCCGAAGCCTTTCCAGTGGCCAAGAAAGCCCACTGTGCTCCCACCCGCGTCCTCTGGTCTCTTCCCCTCCCTACCTTGCTCACTCCAATCCAGCACATCTGGCCCCTTCCCTGAGACACACCAGGGCCACTCCTGCCTCAGGGCCTTTGCACTGCCTCTTTCCTATCTGGAACTCTCTTCCCCCAAGTAGTCACCTAGTACACTCAAATATCATTCCTGATCACTCTATTAAAAACTGCCTTCCGTCTATGGCCATGCCAACCTGAACAAGCCCAATCCCATCTGATCTCGGAAGCTACGCAGGGTTGGGCCTGGGTAGTATTTGGATGGGAGACCACCTAGGAAGACCAGGTGCTGTAGGCATAAAACATTTTTAAAAATTTTTTTAAATAAGGGATTGTAAGCTGACAAGGTCCTTGCAATCTGTGAGGGCAACCAAGGGTTGCCTCGCCTAAAATATAAATAAATAAAAGTTGCCTTCCACTTCCTCCCTACCTGCTTTACCTTAATAGCTCTGTGGGGAAGGGGGCGGATAAGAGGTAGGTGGGCACATCACGAAGGAGATACAACTGGGATAGTAATGAGTTGTCATATATGAAACAGTTTGGGTGCAGTGAAGCCACTGGATAGAGCGGGACAGGGCCCACCTTATATCTTAACAGGATCCCAGTGCCTCCCATGTTGAGAATAGGCTGAGGGCGGGCAGGGCAGAAACAGGGATAGACTGGCATCCAGGTAAGAGACAAGGGTGCGGAGACCAGGCTAGGGGCAGTGGAGGTGAGAAGGGTACAGATTCTGAATGGATCTTAAAGGTGGAGCCACCAGCATTGCCGATGACTTGGACATGGTCTTGGACCTCTTTAAGCCCCCCAGGAACTCTGTAATAACCTACCCTTCCTCCCATAAACAAGTCCAGCTCATCTGGAGCCCAATAGCCTCTGCACCTGCTTCCCATGTTCACCGACCACCCACCTGCCCCAAGGGCAAAGCCACACGCTGACTGCATTTTCCCAACATTTAATTAGGAAAAAAAATTACATGAACAAAGGAAAAGTCATGCAACAAAAGAGGAGAGAACTGGGTTTCCGGGACCGCGAGACGGGGCCAGATTCCTCGGAAGAGGCAGAACAAAGGAGTAAGGCACTGCCGCCTCGGCCCCTTGGGGCAGGTGCAGGACAGGGCAGCTGAGGATGAGAGGGGGTCCAGGGCAAGTGCAGACAACACTGAGGAAGTTTGGCAGTAGGGCTTGCAGAAGGACAGTTCTGGAGCCCCCAAGCCCAGGTCAGGCCCTGGCACACGCCTGGTCCAGGTCTCCAGGTGCTCAGAGAGAACAGGGCCCTGTGAGAACGTACAGTCCAATTCCCAGGAAGTTTGGAGGGGGATGCTGTGGCCTAGCTGCAGGGGGACCCTTGGCACGGCCACAGTCCGAGGGCAGCTTCTTGTGCACCACCTCACCCCAAGTGCTGCTGGTTCCTGGGCCCCCTTCTCGGAACGGGTGGGGCCAGCCATGGCAAGGGGAAGACGCCAGAAGCTAGGCCAAGGCTGACAGTCACAAGGGAGCCAGGATGACTCAAGGAGTGAGGGTGAGTGAGGGTGGCAACATCCCAGGGGGACACATATTTACAGATGGAGACTGTGAAGTGGAGATAAATTAAATAAATAGGTGGTTGGGGGTATAAATAGCAAGGAGGGCGGGGGCTGTCACAACACCTGGGCACAAGGCCAGGAGGCTGGGGGTATTGCTGCTGCTGGGTGGGAGGCTTGGTCCTGTCACCCCCTCCCCGCCTGCAGGGCCCAAAGCAAGGCACTAATGAAGGGGGCCCAGGTGTGCCGGGGGCATATTGGCCCAGTGACCTCGCCCGTGCCACCTAATCCTGGGCTCAGCCCTGAGACCCAGGCGTGAGCCCCGCGCCTCAATGCGAGGACGGCCCAGGACAGAGAAGCCCCCTCCTCAGCGGTCTGGCCACCCTTAGCTGTTGCTGGACATGAGGCTGATGATCTGTTCCAGCTTCTGGCGCAACTTATGCTTCCGACAAGAGGCGTCTCGGTCCAGAGCGGTGAGAACCTGGGGGAAGATGGTGCAGAACTGGGATTGTGGGAGAGGGTCCGGGTCGCCTGGGTGAAGCCCCCTCTCTGGGTTGAGCTCTTCCCCTCCTGCCCCCTCACGTCTCAGCGCACCCCTCCTACCCAGGGGCCCTGGGCACACGGGAAGGGCTCCAATCTCTCACCTCCGAGCACACCCTCCAGCTTGTCTTGCACCCCAAATCCCCCTCCAGCTGTTTTTCTTCTCTCCACAGCCAGAGCGCAGCCCCTCCCAAGAGTGGTCCAGGCTCCTCTCTGTCTCTGATTTCCTTTTTTCCTTCCCCTCACTGACCCCACAAACCTCCTTTGTCCAGGTCTCCATGATCTTGTCGCCAGACCCAGCTAGTGTTCGTGGATGGGGCGGAGTGGGAGTCCCTCACTTGATGAGCAGCAACACCTGACAGAGCTGATCACCCCTCCCCTATAACCCTCCAGGGCGGGGGGGTTCTTCTCATACGTTCCAGGACCAGTTTAGCACCCTTGGGATCCCTCCCACCCTGCTGGCCTCCCCTCCTGTCTCTGCCGCCCACTCCCCTTCTTCTCCGATCCTCTGGGTGTCCCAGGGTCCCAGGGCTCAGTGCTTTGATCGCTTCTCCCTCTATACCCACAGGCCACCCTTGCTTGATTCACCCAGGCGTGAGAATTTCAGGGCCATATCCTGGCTCGCACGTTCACATCTGCAGCCGAGAATATATCCTAAAGACCACACCTCTATGTCCCTGGCCTACTGACACCTCTGTCCACAAATCCCACAGGTCCATGCCCACCTTCTGGCTCCGCCCCTTCATCTTGTCCGGCCCTCAACTTTTGCCCAACCAGAACTTTGTACTCTAGCTCGTAGCTTCTCTTCTGAGTCCCAGGAATGCCAGCACCTAGGACAGTGACACCTGTGCTGGCTCAGGGGCCTGCTTGAGGGAGTGATCACGAGCGGTCGGACAGACGGGCTCCCAATCTCCTCTGCCTCCTCCACTTCCTTGTGGCCCTCTTCGGCCCCCACTGAGCCCCCACCCCGCCTTTGCCAAACCGGAGGTAGCACACACCTCCTGCCGGTACTTGGCGACATAGAAGTAGAGCTCACTGAGTGCGCTTAGAACACTGAAGTCGCTGGCATGCAGGCGGGACTGCTCCACCAGGTAGGCGTCCATGTCCTGGTCACTAATGGATGCCATCTTTGCAATGTCCCGGTAATACCTGTTGGGACTCTGAGTAAGTCACATGGACAGGTGGCATAAAAACCAAAGCCCCTGTCCTGGCTGCCAGGCCGGCCTCTGGGCCTCTTTCCTGTAGTCGGCCCACCTCAGACAAGCCGGTCGCCCCGGACTGCCTGGCACCGCCTCCCCCAGCACGGGACCACAGGGAGGGACCCACCTCTCCACCCAACTCTTGTGTTTGGGATGTCCTTGGCATAGAGCAGCTTGTTGGAGGGCGAGTCCTTGCCCAGGCGGTGCTCAGACGTGGAGCAGGAGTCCATGAAGGTCTGGGCCACCACCGACAGGCAGGCGTCCGTGATGCTGCTCTTGTGGATGTCGAACACAAACTGCGGATTCTTGATCACGTTCACCCAGAAGCGCAGGGGCAGGCTGGGCAGGGACACACACGCCTGCAGCTCCCCGCGGCCCCCACGAGCACCCTCTCCCTGCTCCCTGTCTGGCTCCTGTCTGGCCAGCCCACGTCTCACCCAGAGCGGGGAGAGTGACACATTTAGGGTTAACAACCTTTTCTTTATGTTTCTGCCGGACTTCCAGCAGTGGGACATCAGAATAAATACTACCGCCTAGGGCGAGCCACCAGCATCTCCGCCCTGTGCGAAACCCTGAGGGTTAAGGGCCACCTCTGGGTGCTGGTCCAGCTACCACCCAGCTAAACACCCTGCAGAGCCCACCTCTGAACTGCGCTCACTCGCCCTCTTCACTCAGGTGGCACCACGGACGTCAGTCCTCTCCTGCGTGGATGACCACGCCAGCCCCCGTCAGTCGCCCTGCCCCTGTGGTCCCTGAGTCTTGGCAAAGCCACCAGCCTCTTTTTGAACACCTGCCCTAGAGATGCCCACGACAGCCAGGCATAGGGAAGTACCAGTTGCTCTTCCAGGTGTGGCGCACGTCAGGGTCACTGATCTGGCGCTGGTCGGCCTGCTCATCCAGGAAGTCGAACATGTACTTGATGGCCAAGGGCAGGGCCGAGCCCCGGTGCGCGGTGCTGAACACGGTCTCAAAGAGGTCATCCACAAACTTCTGCAGCGTGCCCTGCGGGGGCGCAGCAAAAACGCAGGCCATGAGGGAGCCAGATCAGGATGTCCCACAGCAGGACGGATGGGGAACAGAGGCTCGGCAATGAGCAGGGCTTCTCCGTGAGGTCACCACCCCTGAGGCCAGGGTGGCACAGGGTAGGCCCGCACCTTGGTGGCCAGCAGCCGCGTCAGGTAGATCTCTGAGACCATCTTGCTGCCACGGTCCCCCTCACGATGGTCGACGTGGTCGTGGTTCTTCACCAGGTGCCACAGCTTGGTGCCTGTCTCCTGGTCGGGCGTGATCATGGGTGCCCGAGAGCGGAGGCTGTCGGGGCTGCTGGCTGTGCGGAGCAAGCTCTCTGGGGCAGAGGACCAGTTCGCCCCTTAGGTCATGGGGCCACGCCAGCCATCACTCGGGCTCTGGCCCCACTCTGTCCCAGGAAGCCAGCAGACCAAGGGGAGCTCATCCACTCTTGCTGTCCCACCCCACTTCTAGGCTGTAAGGAACTGGAGACCTCTCAAGGACAGGGCCCAGGGAGGCCACCACAGCTATGCTGGCTGCTTGGACAGGGGTTTCTTGTGAAGGCGACAGCCTTCAAAAGTCACAGGGCCAGCAGAGGCCACTACATGATGACACCTACCGTAGCGGCTGAGGGAGCGGGTGAAGGTGAAGGAGTTGGCCATGTTATAGGCAGACACTTGTTTAGGCACCAGTGCCACCAAGGAACCATCTGTTACCTGGAAACCCCAGAGACAGAGAGGGGGCAGTGCACGAGGCCAAGAAGCCGAGGGGCCCGAGCCGCCACCCGCGTGGACCCTACAGTGGGCACATGGAACAGCTAGCTCCCGAGGCTCCCTAGGGAGGGCCTGTGAGCTCGGGGGCCAGAGCAGAAAGGAGCCAGGGATTCCACTCCTGTGTCTTCAGGGTACAGCTGCAGCTCCCAGATGGCCCTGGGGGTGAGTGAGCCCCCAGCCCCTCACCTGGTAGTGGGCCAGCGAGTTGACCCTCTTCCAGTCACACTCGATCTTGGTGGTGACATCCTCATCCTGGAGAATGATGCGGGCCATGCGGCCCTGGCGCCACTCTGCAGGCCACAGATAGCCCTTGAGAACTCGCTCAGTGTCTCCCAAGACCCTGGGCCCTCTCTGCTCAGAGGACAGAGCCCAGGTGGGGAGCGCAAACACCAGGCTAGGTAATGTGGGGGCCAGGAGGAGGGGGGCAGGAGGAGGGGATGTGGGCCTCACCTAGGTCCATGTCCTCAGCTTTGGGACGCTGGGAGTAGGGGATGCCCTTGTACACAGCATCCAGCAGCTTGTCTTTGGCCTGGGTAATGCTGTCACAGTTGAGAACCTTCACCGGGACCTGAGTGCTGCCCTCGCTCTCCGGGCACACGCAGTGCAGGGTCTGAAGGCGAGGGGAAGCACAGAGTGGGTCCCAGGCGAGGCTCTCCCCATGCCCAAAGCCCTGCACAGCTGGCCCCCCACGCACCAACGTCTTGTAGTCGATCTGCTGCCGAATGAGCTTATCCTCGCTCAGGGAGTAGCGGGCCTCGCCCGTGATGGCGTCGATGGGGCCCTTCTCCATCTGCTGCTTGATGGCACAGTAGAGCAGGAAAAGTGGCTCTCCGGCACACTCCTGCAGCAGGGGTAAGCCACACGGCTTGCTGCCTGCCTGACAGCCAGCTGCTTCCCCACACCACCTCCCCTGCGGCCCACCCGCCAAGCGCACCTTCAGAAACTTATGCAGCAGGAATGTGAACCAGTTGGTCAGCATCTTCTCGGCCACTGACTCTGTCCTAGGGTGAAAGGCTGCTGGGGCCCAGGCCTAGAAGGGGGTGGGGCCGGTCAGGGACAGGACCCACGGAGGGTGGGGCTCTGGGTGGGACAGTACCTGCGCAGTAGCAGCTTTGGGTGGTTCTTGCTCTCAAGGTTTTTCTCTATGAGGTCCGCCAGCAGTTGCTTGAGCAGCCCTGTGGCATAATCAAGGCGGCTCTGCAAGGCCACCATGGTGAGCGAAGCCACGGTGCCGCGGTCACGCATGGAGAAGCTGCTCTGGGCCTCCAGCGTGTGGATGAAGGTGAGCACAAAGGCGCGGCTGTGCAGCAGCTGCCCGAAGAGGCGCAGCGCCTTCTCGACATTTGGGGGGTCTGCGGGGGACAAGGAGTCTCAGAGGGTAGGGCGGTGGCCCCGAGGGTGACGGGGAGTGACCAGGCCATGGGGACTCACATCCAGCTCCTTGAGCACTGGGTGGGCCTCAATGCCCGGGAAGAGCACGCGCACGGCGTAGGTCCGGTAGTCCAGGAAGGGGATCTGCACCACGTCCATGTGGTTTGTCAGTTCGTTGATGTCTGTCTGCAGCTCGGCAAAGGCTGGGAGGGGCAGGGAGGAAAAGTGAGCAGAGCGGGAGGAGGCGGGCTCCCGGCGTGCCCACCCTGTGTTGCACCCCCACCCCAGGCACCTTCCTTGCATTCCAGGGCCACGCGGGACTCCAAGTTGTCCATCTGGAGCTGGAGCCGCTTGAGCGTGCGGTCTGCATCCTGAGTCTTGCGCTTGTAGGCAACCAGCACAGCAGTGATGGCCAGCAGCAAGAGCCCGCCACCCACCGCCAGCCCGACCATGGCTGGCAGAGTCAGTGCCCGCTCGGCCGTGATGTGCAGGGTGCCCAGCCAGAACTCCAGGCCGCCCACCAGCACCTGCAGAAACAGGCCCCTGTGAGCTGACCCTCACAGCCAGCCTGCACTCCCCTGGTGGCTTTCCCACCCCTGCGCACGCACCATGACAGGCTGCCGGCCCGTCTGGCTGGGCGAGTCGCACAGCAGCTGCGTGTCTGAGACAGTGAGTGCGCACGGCTGGCCCCCGATCAGCACGGTGTAGTTGAGGCGAGAGCTGCCGGCTGCCGCAGGGATCAGATTCTTGCCCTGCGTGTGGAAGGCACGGTCCATCACGGCTCCCCAGCGCCCTGACCCTCCCAGCCCCTGCACCCCTCCGGCACCTTCAGCACCACGTGGGAGCCAGGCTTGACATCCAGGACACCAGAGGGCCCCAGTGGCTCAAAGCTGGGGTCCGGGTAGTAGGTGAAGGCAGACCGGTTGAGGGAGCGGGCTGTCTGTACGTGGTCCAGCAGAAAGCCAAACTCATCAGGGTGCTCGCCCTGCGCCTGTGGCTGCGGCCGCCCCAGGAAGATGCCAGGGGCCTTACACAGCATGGCAGTGTCGTTGATCACCTGGCACGTCTGTGTGGACAAAGGTGGGTAGCCCAGCACATGAGGCCATGGGTGGCAGAGTCAGGGGTGGGGCGAGGGCAGCTGGCACTCACGTTGGTGGTCTCGATGCCTCGGTACTTGGCCCGGACCCGGGGCTCTTGGACTGTCAGCAGGTGGGTCCCACTCACAGTGATGGCAGTGCTTCCACTGGGGACGAGACGATGGGCCTCAGTCTCTGTCCGCCACTTCCCTCAGCCTGGGCCTAGAGAGCTATGAAGGCTGCCGTGGGGGCCTGGGGTTCCCATACCCTGGGTCGCTGGGCAGGTGTCAGGTGCTACGTAGTTGGGAGGACCCTGCCCCCTTTGCCAGTAAGGGCTCAGGTTCAGAGTAGGTGTAATTTGATGCCCAAGGTTCCAGTCGCCAGGCAAAGCCCCAGGACAGGAGCTCGGGGACCCAGTCTCCCTAGACTCTTACTTGATGATGCTCCAGGTGGGCTCAAGGCGAGTAACAGTAGGGTCCTGGGTGTAGGTGTACAGGACTCCGGGACTGGAGATGTTGGCGCGGTCGATGGCCAGGGTGATGGGGGCCTGACTGGGGCCCAGCGTGGAGACGGGCGAGATACACACAATCGCCTCGGCCTCTCTCCTATGTCAGTAAGCAGGGCGCTTGTGGCGGGTGGTGCAAGGCCCTCCCTGGTCCTGCCCCATCCCTGTGGCCCCCTATCCAATGCCCAGCCCAGCACTGGCAGGGCCCGACGCACCTCACAAACTGGCACTCGCCGTCTCTCACGGTCACTGTGACCCTGCTGCCAGCATCCAGAGAGCTTCCAGAGATGGTGAGCCGCGTACCCCCGGAAGCTGGGCCCCGACTGGGACTCACGCGGTCGAACATTGGGGTCTGTGGGAGAAGCAGCCGTGAGGGCAGAGAGGATGCAGTGCGGGGTCACATCCCCTCAGAAGGGGTGGGTGTGGGAAGAGGCGGGCAGCTCACGCACCACAAAGCTGTAGAGCTGCTCAGACTGCGTGCGGAAGTCGGCGGAACAGTCGCCTACACAGAGCTCCACGGGCCCCGGCGGCGGGCTGGGCACCAGTGACTCCTCCATCTCGCACACAATCCTAGGGGGCAGAGAAGGTCAAGGCCAGCCTCGGAGCACCAGCCTGAGCACCCGCACAGCCACACTCACCTCTCAGCACTGACGTACTCGGCGGGGATGGAGTTGCAACGCACACCGGCCACCCGCAGGCCCACCTCTCGGTAGGTGAGGCCCAGGTTCTCACCCACGATGGTGACCCGGGTGCCTCCCTCCTTGGGCCCATGAGTGGGTGGATCTGCAGAGCAGGACGGGAAGGTGAGAGGGTGGGACCAGAGCCCTGGGCGTCCGGCGGGCGCGGGGTGGCAGAAGCTAACCTGGGCGATGCGGGGGTGGCTGCAGCGGCTGCCCTTCTGGCTCGGGTGCATCCAGTTGGTCTTGGGGGCTGGACAGTGGGCCCGCAGCTGGCACCTGTGCTCCGAGATGCACCAGCCACAGCTGAAGCGGGGGTCCGCCTTGAGGCAGAGGCCACAGTTGGGTCGCTGCGCCCAGCACTTATACAGGAGAGCTGCGGGCAGGGAGGGCACTGCTGGGGAGCATTCACGGGGAGCCAGGGCCTCCGCGGGCCCTGGCAGAGGGGCCCCTTGTTGGACCTGGCCCCAGCTCATGCCAACTCTGTCCCACGAGGCTAGCTCCTCCGCCCCATCTCGCCCCTCACCTCGGAAGGTGGCAGGCTTGTCGATGGGGAAGTCTCCATCCCAGACCACAGAGAAGTCCAGCTCGGTGTCACCATACTCATCCCCTTCATAGGAGTACTGAAGGACAGGGACCACATGAGCCCTCAGAAGGTCCCCTGCCACAGCCACCTGAGGCTTCCAGACCAGAGAGCTGAGCACAGGCCCGCGGATGGCAGGGAGGGGGCCTCACCGACGCATTCTGGCACTGCACACTGCTGCTGTTGAAACGCACGGCGGGCACGCGCTGCTGCCGCCCCTGCACGCGGACCACGCACTCGTAGTTCTTCTGGCCCGACTGGGGCTGCGGCAGGTTCTTAGCCCGCAGGGTAAGAGGCTGCATGACGCCGACTGGGATCAGGAGGTCCCCACTCGGCAGGATCTCGGGGCAGCCCTGCGGGGGAGAACGCCATCAGCCACACACTGACCGTGGATGTCCAGGCCCAGCTGGGCCAGCCCCGCATCGAGGAGGCTCCAAGAAACCGATGAGACCAAAGACAGAAAAGCCAGAGGCTAGCCCATGCGGAGCCCAGTCCCCTCGCGCACGGCTCCCGCCTCACCTCAGGGCTGTGGACCCTGCCCTCCTGGAAGGAGCACTCGTGGGGGTGGCTGGTACACACGTGGCGGTACTTACACCAGTGGCAGGGGTAAGGGCTGCCAACGCAGGACATGCACCTAGGGGGGAGAAGCTTCAGGAACAACAGGGAAGACCTGGCCTGCCCCCTCAGCACTCCTCCTATGGGACGCATGGGGAACCAAAGGAAGAAGGCGCCAGGACCCATCCAAGGTCTGCACGACATAGCAAGGGAAAAAAAGATGTGGGGACAGAGATCGGAGAGCCAGGACTCACGACTGAAGGACGCTGCAGTTGTAGAAGACAAAGTCGGCCCCGGCAAACCTCACACCGGTCTCCTTGGAAAGCAGCTGCAGGCGCACAGTGCGGGTGGCCCCTGCGGCAAGCCCAAGCGGGGCCGTGAGCCAGCCGGGGACGGACAGCGCCCCCACCCCGAGCAGCCCCAGCCACTGACCGTGCCCCCTGGTGAGAGTCTGGAGCTCCTGGAGGGAGGGCGAGGGGCAGCGCAACTCCCCGGAGGGCAGCAGGATGGCCTCATTCTCCGTCACCTCCTCAAAGGCACAGCTCACACCTGCACTGAGGTCTGGCACGTTGCGCATGGCCACGGTCAGCTGCGGGAGACGGAGCACTCAGCAGGGTGCACCCCCCACACATGCACGCATTGGGCAGTACAGCCCACACCCACCACACCACGCACCTGCACCCCGGGCGATGTCACGGACACGTTGTTGGGCCGGACCCGCACCTGGACACACTTGCTCAGCTCCTCGGCAAAGCCGTGTGGGGCTGAGGCACCGGGACAGGCCCCCTCGCGGCAGCATCTGCGTGGGGTCAGGCCAGAGCCCATCCCGCATCTGCCCTGGGAGTGCCCTATCCAGGGCTCCATGGGGGCCTAGCAGGGAAAGGGCCCAGCCGGCGCAGCCCACAGTGCCAGGCAACAGCGTGCCTTAACCTTGTCCCCTGGGGTCCAAGGGACGTCATTCGGAGTGGAGGTTCCGCTCATTAGTTGGAGAAAGTGGAAGGCGAGGGAGGGTGGGGGGTGCAAGGGCACAGCTGGGAGAAGCGAGCACGGAGGCCATGGGAGGTGCTGCCCCCACTGACCAACAAGAGGCCCAGCCAGCTCCTCCCAAGAGCAGGGCCTCAGTGAGCCCATCGTCACCACCCAACCCCTTTCTGGGTCCCCTACCTGTGCTGCAGCACACACCAACCACAGTGTGGGTCCCCGGAGCCCAAGCAGGTCGCGCAGCTCAGGTACTGCTCACAAGTCTCCACTGGGAGCTGGCTCACCTGGGGACAGCCTCGTCAGCACCCACCTCGCCCCACACTGCCACCCGCCTCCTCCCACCACGGGCCCACCTGCTTC
Organism: Eonycteris spelaea; assembly: GCA_003508835.1. Classification (NCBI taxonomy): domain Eukaryota; kingdom Metazoa; phylum Chordata; class Mammalia; order Chiroptera; family Pteropodidae; genus Eonycteris; species Eonycteris spelaea. The sequence continues at coordinate 810,073 of PUFA01000363.1, read as the reverse complement.
TCACTCAGGAGGTAGATGTGCCGGTGGTCAGGGCTGAAGAGCAGGTCTCGGAGAATACGGCTGCCATCCACCACGGGCACCGTCTCGTACAGGTGGGCATCCTGGGAGCCATCAACTCGCACCTGGGCCGCAAGGCCAAGGAAGAGGGGTGACAAGCCAATGTGATGCCACAGCAACACCCCACGCACCCAGGGTGTCTTCTTCTCGAGCCAGGGACTTTCCGGCTTGTGGCTGAGCTGAAGCTGGGGCCTGGCAGGGCTCAGCCCTTGACTTGCTGCCCCCACGATCCCCACGGGCAGGGGAAGGAGGGCTCAAAGCGCCCCCCCACCCGGAGGCCCTTGGGGGCAACTTGGCCAGCTCGAAAAGGCTCCCAGGAGACAGACACAGAGAGATTAGTGATGCCACAGATGGGGTGGGGGAGAAGGCTGATATCCAAAGGAGAAGGGGTTTTTAGGGTGATGACAGTGTCCCGGAATGAGACAGTGGTGACAGTTGCATAACTGCGAACTCGCTAAAACCACCGGAATGTATTTTAAGCAGGGAAGTGTATGGGATGGGAATTATACCTCAGTAAAGCTGTTACAAATGACAGAAAGGGCCCAGGAGGGGAGCAGGCCCGGCGCAAGAGCTCAGGAGCGATGTTCACAAGCCCTCCCCCACTACACGCTCGCACCTGACCTCCCCAGGGATCACTCCACAATCTCCAGGTGAGAAGAACGAGAATGTGGTGGCTGTCCTGACTTTTGTCCCTTTAGAACACATCAGAGCTCCCAGGACTCATCTTTCACTTTCACGTTCCCTCCACTGTGAGGACAGAAAGCAGTTTGCCCGTGAGGGGACAGAGGGCAAAGGTTACGTCGCATTCATTCCAGCTCTGATGCCGAGCCATTTCCACCTGCTCTCTCCTGGCAAAGAGGCCCTGAGATAGGTCTGGTCTGTGTCCCCAGAGCACAGGAAACTGGCAATTCAGACCATAGTAGGCAGTGGTGCTGGGCCTGTGGATGCCCATGGGGGTCTTGGGGAGCGTGGCCAGGCTCCTGGGGCCAGGCTGGAAGCTCCCTTTGCCCTACGGGCTGTGCCCTGTCCAGGGTCTCACGGGGCTTGTCTGTACATTCTCGTCTCCACCTCTCATCGCATATCACAGAGTCTGCCCCCATCTTCACATGCCAACAGGGCCAGGCCTACCTTCTTCAGACTGCCACTGCGAGTGCCAATGAAGACCACAGAGTGCTCGTGGTAGGTGTAGGCCGCCACACTGGCCATGCCGTCAGTGCCGTCAGCCAGCAGGGGCAGCCCCTCGATCACGTGCAGGCCGCCCAGTGGCTGGTTCAACACTAGCCCACAGAAGTTTCCATTTATCTGCATGGGCTAGTGAAACGGGAGGGATGTAAGTGACAGTCAAAGCTTGGGGGGCAGCAGCTGGACAGAGGCCATGAGGCCCCATGTTCTAGAAAGGAGCAGAAGCAGGAACTTGTTTCCCACCAGCCAAAACCAACTGCTGCCCTGGACCCCATAGGAAATCGGGGGCTGAGGAGGAGACAGAAGAGGGAGAGGAAGCAGGCGTAGCGGGGAGAGCAAGGCCTGGGCCAACAAGATGGGGACAGGCTGGGAGACTGTTGCTGACTCAGGACAGTGAGGGACACCCATGAGATGCAGCAAGGAGCAGCCAGCTGGGAATGAGTGGAGGAGCAGGCAGGGAAGAGGCGGCCCATGAGCAGAGAGCGCCCATCCAGAGAGATGGTGGGGGGGCAGGCGGGGGGAGGAGGAGAAGTGGCATATGCAGGGAGAGGATGACAGGGCAGGGGTCCCCAAGAGGGAGGCGCGGGTATCCCGCGCTGAGGCCGCTGAGCTCACCGTGTTGATGCAGGGCAGCTCCTTGTTGAGCAGCCACGGCAGGGCCAGAGTGCCCTCCCCACGATAGCACGACTGGATGCGGCGCCGTATGTGCGCGTTGATGGTGCTGAGGGTAAAGAGGCAGAGGACAGTCTGCCGGGGCGGGCTGGCCGGTTCTTCTGGCCCTGAGAGAAGATGGTGAAGAGGACGTCCTCATCGGCCGGCACGCCCAGGGCCTGGGCCAGCAACAGGCCAGGCTTGGCCAGGTGGGCACTCTGCACCAAGCGGTACTCCACGCCGCGCCAGGAGCAGCCGATGGGAAACTCCACGTACGAGTAGAACTCGGAGTCCCCGCGCACATGCGCACGATCTTGGACGTGAAGAATTTCTCGCCCGCCGTGTCCAGCAGCGTCTGCTGGGTGTCCAGCTGCAGCGTCAGGAAGTACACGAAGGAGGCGCTCACAAAGCCGTAGATGTAGTAGATGTCAAAGGCAGGGTACAAGGACAAGGTGTCTGAGGGGATCTTTGATCTGCGAGGAGACAAACTCATCCTGGTACACCTGGGGAGCAGGTTGACAAGAAGCAGGCGTGGGACGAGGTCTGGGCCATCGTCAATCTCTTAATCCCTGACCCCTCAACCCCCACAACAGTCTCCCCAGGGCTTCGCTCACAGCCGCCCCCCACCCAATATTGTCACAGGAGCCTGGGCCAGAAGGGCCGCAGAGGACAGGGCGAGCAGCCCTGTCCCGCGCTTCGGCCCACCCTCCTGTCTTCCGCAGCTCATCCCTCCTTGGACCAGGGCTCTTCCAGAGGTGGAGCCAGGACAGAGAGAAGACAGGAGGGGAACAGGTGCTGGCTATCTGAGGCGGGGTGGGGGAGAGGCAAGGGGAGGAGGGGGACAGACCGGCCAGCTCACCCACCAGACTGAACATGTCGGCACTGTCCTCGTCACGGATGAGCTTGCGGGAGCTCAGAGTGGGGAAGTACTCAGACTTGCCGTCCACGGCGGTGCCCACAAACAGCTTACTGGGCCCCTGACCCTGCTCCACGATGACACCAGCCATGGAGTCAGGCTCCTGGGCCCCCGACAGGTAGTGCTCCTTGCGGTGGTGGGGCTCGCCCAGCTTGAAGAGGTCGTCCAGGCGGAGAAACTGGCAGATGCCTTGCCAGATGCTGCCGCAGGCCACCAAGCGACGCGCAGCGTAGTCTATGAGCAGCAGCTTGTTCACATTGTCCACGGGCGCCAGGCGGTGGGTGCACACACGCATACTGGGGGGCGGGTAGCAGCGAGCATTGTCCTCAACAGGCCCCGTGACATGGGCCCGTAGCTCAGTCAGGTTGGGGGCCAGCTTGAAGACACGGTTCACTGCGCCCACAAATACCTCCCCGGTCACCCGGTGCACAGCCAGGTGGGTGAGCGTGGTGTCTGTCACCGAGAAGGCGGGGAAGGGTCTGCTGCGGCCCAGAACCCCCTCCATGGTGAGGGGTAGCAGCAGGAGGAGGCAGACAGTGGGCATGGTCGGCACTGCACCTGGGACGGGCCTGAGGAGAGATGGCAAGCGCAAGTCACAGCTCCCCGGCCCAGGCCGCCAGCCCTCCTACCGCCCAGCCTGGCCTAGGACCCCCAGCAGGCCAAGCTCTGTGCCACACTGGGTGGAAGCCACTCACTCACCCACCACCACACCAGAGCCGGAGCCCCAGATGGTGACCACGGCCGGGAGAGGAGGGGCCTCCAGGGCGCATGAGTGAGCAGTAAGTGCAGGCAGACTTGGGGCCATCATCATCCCCAGCCCCCCACCCCCCTGGAAAGGAGCCAGGAGGCCTCGCCTCAGCTGGGCCACACCCAAGGGGCAGCAGAGCCAGATGCTGGGAAAGGCAGGGTGGGAGGCCGTCCTGGAATGAGACCCCGAACGCCAGATCCCAGAACTGAGGACAGCTAGCCACACACAAGAGCCACCACAGGCAAACCTCAGGCCACAGACGCCCCACGCCCAAGCTGGGGGAAGGGGAAAGGCAGAGAGGGAACAATCACAAGCCGAGGGATGAAGGGAACACCACCCCAGACTGGCACTGCCACCAGGAGCCCCAGGACAGAGGTCTGGGGCATCGAGGCCTGAGACTGGACTCGGCACCGCCACATTCCCACTCCTGGCCCCAGCTGCCTCCTCACCCCGAGGGCCTCCCTCAGCTGGCTGTCCAGGAGCCTGCTGTCTGGCCTACCGGCTGGGCTGCAACACAAAGCCGAATCGCGCCTGCCCCCACAGCCAAGCACCACGGAGACAGACATAAGTCAGGCTCTGCTCAGGCAATCCTGTACGGTTCTCCCTCCAGACCCAGACGTTAGCTGGACAAGGGGAGGTGTCGGGGGGACCAAAAAGTCCTATGGAAGGGAAGCATCGTCCCCAAATACAGAGAGACCGTGCGGAGGTGGGGCAGAGGCTGTAGGGCCAGTGCCCAGCTTGGCCGGGTCTTCGCCCCCAGGCCACACCCAGCTCTCCTGCCAGCTTCAGGTGGCAAAGATAGCAGAGCGGTGTCGTAGCAGCCAACAGGATAGGGCTTAGGGCTGCCCTCTCAGTGCCCAAGCCTCCAGGGAGACACGAAGTACCCAGCTTGGGCGGGGGGTGCAGGGAACTAAACCAAGGAGGTACAGAAGAAGGAAAGGGAAAAAAATGCATTTGCTAGAAAAAGGAGCAGGCCCAGCTTGAAACGACAAAGTTTTGGCTTAGACTGATCACCTCTCCAGGGCTCTTTTGTCAGGTCGGAATCCTGGGCCCCTAATGCCATAGCCAGAGAAAAAAGGAAGGCGAAAGAGAAGAGAGGTCGCATCCCACCCTCACCTCCTCCACACCCTGCAGGAACACAAGCCCAGGAATGGGGACTGGACAGGTCGCGGGGAGACCCGGAGGGGCAGGATTTGCATCCCAAGCCCCTATCCCAACCTCCACCTGTAAGTGGGAGCCTAGGGCATCCCAGGCACACCCAGCCCGTCTGCTACATCCCCGCCAGCAGAAAGCCCGGAAGATGGAGACAGCCCCTCACAGAGACGCGGCTCCAGCACCCGCTCCCCAATGCCCCCCAGCGTGCTGCTGGCCCGGCTCTCCCTGCCCCCACCAGGGGCACCCCCCGACCGACCCACGGGGACCCTAGTGGATGGAGGCGCCACAGCAATCCTTGGAGAGGCCGCTCCTCCGCCACAAAGGGTCCCCATCGGGCAGGGGGGCTGGGCTCAGGCTGGCTGTCTCTATCGGCACGGGGCACGAAGGACTAGTCAGGTCGGCAACCAAGGGGCAAGAGGAGAGGGCAGGGCCCGACCCCCTCATGCCGAGAGAACCCACAGACTGCCGGAGCCCCGAGCTGCCGAGCAGGCTAGCCTCGCACGGACGGTGGGGGGTGGCGGCCACCTACCTGTCCCTCCGCTGTCGCTGGCTCCTGGTGGCCGCCCACCAGCCACGTGGACGCGCCCCCGAGCCCCGCACCGGTCCCGCTTGCGCGCCCTCGCCGCCGCCGCGCCCCGCGCCCGGCGCGCCACCACCGCCGCCGCCGCCGCCGCCCACACACTGGGCCGGCCCGCGGCCGCGGGTGCCTTTTAAACCCGGACGGTACCACCGCGCTGGGCAGGGGAGCCCAGGGAGGGCCGGGCGGCCGGGTGCATGGGCCAGGGCCGCTCCTCTCGGGGTCGAGAGGAGGTCCAGAGCTCAGCCCGGGCCCCATGAGCTGCCGGGGTCCCCACCCAGCGAGTCGACGCCCCCTCGCGCAATGGCCAGGTCCTCGGCGCGCCTCTCCCCCTTCTCCCCACCCGCTGCCTCCGGCAACCTTGGGACCCGCGCGCGCGCCCGCGCCACACCCCCCTCGGGCCCAGGGCGCGCGCTCAGCTGGCTCAGGCGCGCGCCGGCCCCGCCCCGCCCCAGCGCTCGGAGGCAAGTCGGTGCCACCTGCTGCCGGCCAGCAGCCCCTCCTGTTCTGGACCCTCAGGTGCGCACCAGCCGAGGACTTGCGGCCCTTCCTTAGGACACTCTCCCAGATGATCCATAACCTGGAGGGCCTGCGGCTAATATACAAATGCCCAGCACGGGGACTCGAGACTGGCCCTTTTCCTACCCGGCCACCATGGCCTGAATCTGGGGGTTTCAGTCCCTTCTTTTCTTTTTCCTTATTTTTAAATAACTTCGAGATATAATTCACCTATCATACAAGTCACTCACTTAAATTGTTAACATTCAATAACAGTATAATCAAAGCTGAGCAAAGTATCCCCACTATCAATCCCAAAACCTTTTCATCACCCCTAAAGGAAACCCCACCCCATTAGCAGTCACTCCTCGGCCCCCTCCCTTCCGTTCCCCGCAACCACTCATCTACTTTTTGACTAGGATTTGCCTATTCTGGACGGCTCATTTGATGGATTCATACAACATGCGCGTGTCTTTCGTGTCTGGGTTCTTTCACTGAGCGTAATGTTTTCAGGGTTCATCCATGTTCTAGCATGTATCAGTACTTCGTTTCTTTTTAGGGCCAAATAATATTTCATGACATAGATACGCCACATTTTATTTATCCTTTCCGAATTGGTAGACGTTTGAGTTGTTTCTATCTTTTGGCTACTATGAACATTAGCGTACAAGCTTTTGTGTGAACACATTTTTCATTTTCCTTCTACCTAGGAGTGGAATTGCCAGGTCACATGATAACTCCATTTTTAGCTTGAGATAAATGGCCAAACTGCGTTGGAAAATAGCTGTACCATTTTACATTCCCACCAGCAGTGTATGAGGGTTCCAGTTTCTCCACATCCTCACTAATACTTATCTGACTTTTTGTTTCCAGCCATCCTAGTGGGTGTGAAATGGTATCTTGTATTTTGAATTGCATTTCCCCAATGACTAATGATGTTGAGCATCTTTTCATGAGCTTATTGGTTATTTGTATGTCTTCTTTGATCTACAAAGAAATCTGAAATGTCCATTCAAGTTCTTTGCCCATCTTTTAATCAGGTTTTGGTTTTGTCGTTGCTGTTGACTTGTAGGAGTTCGTCGTGCATTCTGGATATTAATCCCTTCTATATGTGATCTGTGAATTTTTTTTCTCATTCTGTGGGTTCTATTTTTATTTTATTGAGAGTGTACTTGAATGCACAGGTTTAAATTTTGATGGTGTCTGATTTATCTTTCTTCTGTTTCTTGTGCTTTAGTTGTCTTATCTAAAAAACCATTGTTTCATCCAAGGACACGAAGATTTACTCCTATGCTCTATTCTAAGAGTTTTCTATTTTGTGCTCTTAAATTTAGGTCTGTGATCCACTCTGAGTTAGTTTTAGTATATGATGTGAGGTTGTGCTCCAACTTCATTCTTTGTCATGTGGCTACTATTCAGTTGTCCTAACACCATTTCTTGAAGAGACTCTTTGTTCCCCACTAAATGGTCTTGGCAGCCTCGTCAAAAAATCAATTGGAAATAGATATGTGGGTTTATTTCTGGACTCTCAGTCCTGTTCCACTGATCTATATGTCTATCCTTATGACAGTACCGCACTGTCTTGATCACCATAGGTTTGCAGTAAATTTTGAAATCAGGAAGAGTGAGTCCTTCAAATTTGTTCTTTTTCAAGAATATTTTGGCTATTCAGGGTCCTTAGCGGTTTCATGTGAATTTTAGGATGAGCTTGTCAGTTTCTGCCAAAAAAGCCAGTGGGAGTTCGATAGGGATTAAATCGAATCGGTACGTCAATTTAGGGAATGTTGCCACCTTAACAAGATTAGGTCTTTCCATCCATGGACATGGGATGTTGTGATGTTATGTGTTCATTAATTTCAATTCGGCTTGTCTGTAGTCCCCAGTGGTTTCACCAAAACACTCATCTAGGTATTGCTGTGAAGATATTTTGTAGATGTGGTCATCATCGAGTCAGTTGACATTAAGTGAAGACGACCCTCCATAATGTGGGTGGTCTCATTCACTCAGTTGAACGCCTTCACAGTAAAAATTGAGGTTTCTTGGAGAAGTTCTGCCTTAACACTGTAACGTAGAAAGCCTTCCTGAGTCTCCAGCCTGCTGACCTGCCCTACAAATATTGGACTTGCCAACTTGCCAGCCCCCACAATCTCATGAGCTAATTCCTCAAAATAAATTGTGTGTGTGTGCACACGCGTGCGCGTGCACACGCGCATGCACACACACGCATGCTCTGTTCTGTTTCTCTGGAGAACCCTGACTAAACAGATGTCTTTCTACTTATTTAGGTCTTCTTCAATTTCTTTCAATGATGTTTTGTAGTTTTCAGTGTAAAAATATTGCACTTCTTTTGTTAAATTTATTCCTGTGTATTTTATTCTTTTTGATGCTGTTTATTAATGGAATTGCTTTCTTAATTTCATTTCAGATTGTTCATTGCTAAGGTATAGAAATGGAATTGATTTTTTGCGTAATGATCATTTATCCTGCAACCTTGCTGAACTTCTTGATTAGCTCATAGATTTTTCATGGATTTCTCAGGATTTTACCTGTACAAGATTATGTCATCTGAGAATACAGTTTTATTTCTTCCTTTCCAATCCGGATGCCTTTTATTTCATTTTATTGCTTAATTGCCCTGGCTAGAACCTCCAGTCAAATGTTGGATAGAAGTGGTTGCTTTCTGTTTTATTTTATAATTTGAAATTATTTCAGACTTACAGAAAATCTGTAAGAATTGTAGAGAGAGCTCCCATGCACCCTTAACCCAGATTCACCAGTACAGGCATACCTCATTTTATTATACTTCACGGGTGTTGGTTTTTTTTTTACAAACTGAAGGCAAGACCTTCTAACCTTCAAAAAGATGATGACTCGCTTTATTGCAAACCCGTGATATTTCTGAGGTTTTCCTGAAGTTCATATTTTGCCCCACTTGGTTTCTCATTCTCTCTCACACGTGTGTGTGCATGTGTACATATATATTATATATAAAAATGACATTTTAGTGAACTATTTCCAAGTTAGTTGCATATACCTTTGCCCCTTTAGCCCTCAATACTTTACTCTGTATTTTATAACCCACTATAATTACCACATCATCTTACATTATCATGGTATAACTATCAACATCAAAAATGTTAATGATACGGTGACAATATTCAATCCAAGGTCTTATTCAAATGTCACTACCTGTCCCCACAATGTCCTTCGTAGCTTTGCTTTTTCTGATCCAGGATCCAGTCTAGGATCCCACACCGCATTCAGTTGTCACATCTCTTTAGTCCCCTTTAATCTGGAACATTCCTCTGCTCTCTGCTTTTCTTGGCCTTTTATGACATGGATATCTTTGAAGAGTGCAGACCAGGTATTTCGTAGAATATCCCTCAGTTTGGGTTTGTCTGATTTTCTTCTCCTGATGAGATTCAGGCTGCGCGCTACTGGGAGGAAACCCCGCCCCTGGTCCTGAGCTTATCGGGGAGGCACGCTCTGTCTCCTTGTCCCTTCACTACGTGGTCACTTTGAGCACTTGCTTAAGGTCATGACTGCCAGTGTCTCAAGTGGCTAGTTATTATTTTTCCCTTTGTAACTAAATAGTAGTTTGTAGAAGATACTTTGAAACTGAATAAATATTCTATTTCTTGTCTTGCTGTCACCCGGTCATTCTTCCCTGCATCAACGATGACTCCGATGGTTGCAAAATAGTGATGTTCTCCCTCCACGACGCCTCTTGCATTTTCTGTTGACATTCTACTGTTAGACAGATCTCCCCTGTTTTTCTGTGTATTCATTATCAGTATGGACTCCTTGATACCGATTTTATTCGAGGGATTAGAATCCATTATTGTTAACTATTCATTTTGATGCTCCAATTGTCCCAGATTCGGCCCCTTCGAGCTGGCTCCTGTGCCCTTCTGACATGTCTCCATCATTCTTTAAGCACTTTATTAGTTTTGGCATGAGAATTTCTGGGCGCTTCTTATATTTTCCTCACCCCAGCCCTGGAATCAGTCATTCTTCCAAGGGGCCCTGGTTCCTTTTAGGGAGGATAATATTTAGAAACCAAGATTTGGGGGCAAAGTATAATCACCGCTAGTGGGATGGCGTGCTCTTAGGCACTTTCAATGGGCAGAGGGAGGATGTGTGTGTGTGTGTGTGTGTGTGTGTGTGTGTGTACTGATACCTCCCATTCCAATTCCACGAAAACGTCTTAGCCTTTGCTCAGTCTGTAGTATTAGTGTCTCTCTTCTCCAGCAGTGAAAGACCCTGGCTCTCAACATCACCTGTTAACATGTGGACTCCTTCGCTGGATCCTCCATTGCGTACAGAGCCCTTTCAGAATGACTGTACCCATGTCCCCGGAACGAACTAACCTACTAAGTAGAGTTTGGGATTTGCTGCCTGGATTTTTATTGTTTTGTTTCTTTTGCCTTTAGGCTGAGGGTCTAAAGTAAGAATGTTGTATTTAAACATTGTTTGGATAGTTTTAAATTTCCCTTTAATACAGTTATATTATTCATTGGAAGTACACTTGGGATCATTTCTGTATTCAATTTTACCCTCCTCCATCCTGTTGCTCTTTTTTTAGTATACAAAATAGTAACATGTGTCCAGAAGTCAAAAATACACAAGAAGATACACCCAGGGGAATGTCACTCTCTCCCATGTCCCTACCACCCCATTCCCTTCCCGCCCCCTTTAGGTAACCAAATTCAACAGTCGCCTTCTTTTTCTTTTGTCCTTTTAAAGTGAGTGTTATGGATGTATAATTTGCAGACAATACAATGACCCCATTTTAAATGTACAGTTCAATGAGGTTTTTTTACAGTGAGAATTTTTTATATTTAGAATTAGCCAGCTGGGCTTGGTTCAGATGACCCCAATTTTATTGGCAACATCCAAAGCATCGTTTTCGGGAGCCATTCAACATATGCCTTCTTCTCTCCATCCGGCCGATCAGGGTGTTGACCTTGGCCACATCAACGTCATAGCTCTTTTTCTCAGCCTGTTTGATCTGGTGCTTGTTGGCCTTGACACCCACAGTGAACACAAGTGCACTGTTGCCTTCTGTCTTCTTCATGGCTGACTCGGCAGCCAGGGAGGACTCAATGGTGGCATAATGGTCAAGCTTGTTTCTCCGGCGGGGGGTGATGCTGTTCTGAAGATGCTTGGGCTGCCTTTGGAGCCACAGTGTCTTGGGCTGTTGGGAGTTGGGCAGCTTGTGGATCTTCTTCTTCTTCTTTTTTTTTTTGGATGTGGACGCCTTTCAGCACTGCTTTTTTGCCTTCAAAGCCTTTGCTTTGGCTTCAGATTTCGGAGGGGCCGGGGCTTTCTCCATCACTTTTGGCGCCATCTTCAGGAAAAGGCCAGTTCCATGGGTTTTGACAAGTGTATACCTCTTTGTAACCACCCTAGGTCAAGATAGAGACCATTTCCATCAGCCCAGAGGCCCCTCTGAAGTTCCCTCACAGTCAATGCCCCTTCGCCCAGCTCCAGGTGGCTGCCGGTCTGCTCGATGTCACCACGATGACAGTGTGCATCTTTTCATATGCTATTGCCATGCTATGTAGTCTTTTGCCATGCCTATTTGAGTCTTTTGCCTGTTTCTAAAAATTAGGATGTTTGTCTCATTTTTATTGACTTGCAGGATTTTATATATGTATTACATATTCTGGATACAAGCCCTTTGTCATAAAAATATTTTTCTTTTCTCTGAGCCAGTGGCTTTTCTTTGCATTTTCATAATAGTACTTTTTAAAGGGCAAAAGTTTAGAGTTTTGATAAAGTCCAATTTATCAAGTTTTCCTTTTATAATTAATGTTTTTGTATCCTGTCCAAGAAATCTTCGCATCATCCAAGGTCACAAAGACTTTCTCCCATGTCTTATTTATATATATATTTTTTAGTTTAGCTTTTACTTTTAGGTCTACAACTCATGTCAAGTTCATTTTTCTGTGTGGTCTAAATAAGGTGTGTGTGAGTTTCCTCTGGCTGCCATAACAAAGTTCCAAAAACATCTGAGTGGCTAGAACAACAGATATGTATCCTCTCCCAGTGCTGGAGGCCACTGGCTACCATGGAGAGGGTCCTTCCGCATCTCTTTCAGCTTCTGGTGGCCGGCAAGCCTCGCATTCCTTAGCTTGTTGATGCAGCCGCCAGCCTCTGTTATCACATGTCATTCTCCCTCTGTCTGTCCACCTGTCTCCTCTCTTCTTAGAAGGACACCAATCATATTGGATTTAAAGCCTACCCTCCTCCAGTACGGCCTCGTCTTAACTGGATCACATATGCAAAGACCTGGCCTCTGCATCAGGCCCCATTCACAGGTACTAGGGGAGAGGATGTGGACGTTTCTTTCTAGGGAACACAATTCAATCCATACCATCGGGATGAAAGTACACTTTTTCCATTCAGATATCTGACTGCTCCTGCACTATTTCTTAAACACGTAAACATAAGGATTTATATCCAGACTCCTAAGTCTGTGCCCTCCACCTACATGCCTATCTATCCTTGCATCTATGAGTTCACTGCTTTGATTACTGTGGCTTCAGAGTAAGTTTTCACATCAGGTCATGTGATCCCTTCAACTCAGTTCTTTTTCAAAATCGTTTTTGGATATTCTAGGTCCTTCCATATAATTTCTAAAGAATTCAAGGGTCAGCCTGTCAATTTCTACAGAAAAGCATGCTAAGATTTGGGGTAGGGATTACATAGAATTCATAGATCACTTTAGGGAGAGTTGTCATTTGGGGACAGAATTCTAAGATGGCCTCAAGGTTCCTGCCACCTCGCACACAAACCTATACAATCCCCTCCCCCTGAGGCAGAGCAGAAGCTTTGTACATGATGAGACATCACTCCCATGGTTTGGTGACTAACCAGCTGACTTTGAGTTCGTCAAAGCGGAGCTTATCTGAGTGGGCCTGATCTATTCAGATGAACCCTTAATAGAGATTGGGACCTTCCCGAAAGGAGAGAATTGAGGCATGAGAGGGGCTATGGAGGGACAAGGTGGCATGGAACCTCAGGTGGCCTCTGGGAGATAAAAGCATTCCCAGCCAATAGCCAACGAGGGGACATACAAATAGCCAACGAATACATGAAAAGATGCTATTAGAGAAGTGCAAATCAAAACCACAATGAGATAGCATCTCACACCTGTTAGAATAGCTTACTCAACAGGACAAGTAATAACAAATGCTGGAGAGGATGCGCAGAAAAAGGAACCCTCATACACTGCTGGTGGGACTGCAAATTGGTACAGACACTATGGAAAACAGTGTGGAGGTTCCTCAAAAAACTAAGAATTGATCCACCATATGATCCAGCAATCCCTCTACTGGGTATTTACCCCAAAGACTCGAAAACCCATATCCTAAAAGATATTTGCACACCAAGGTTCATAGCAGCATTATGCACAGTGGCCAGGACATGGAAGTGACCAAAGTGTCCTACGATAGATGATTGGCTAAAGAAGCTGTGGTACATATATACAATGGAATATTACCCAGCTATAAAAAGAGAGATGAAATGCTGTCATTTGCGACATGAATGGACCTCGAGGTAATCCTGCTAAGCGAAATAAGCCAGACAGAAAAAGTTGAAAATCACATGATACACTTATATGTGGGATATATACCTAAAAGCAACAAATGAACAGGACAAACAAACAGAGAGAAACTCATGGACATGAACTAGTGGTTACCAGAGGGTAGGGGGTGGGGAAGAGGGGGGAGTAGACAGAGTAAAGGGGGTCAAATATGTGGTGACAGAAAGAAGTCTAAGTATGGGAGGTGAACACACAGTGTAAATATATATATGCCTTACTGTTAAAGTGTACATCTGAAACTTATTGGATTTTGTTAACCAATGTCACCATAAAAAAAATTAATTTAAAAAAATTGTATACAGTAAAATTGAAAAAAAAAATAGGCAACAAGAGAACAGGGACCTCAGTGCTACAGTCACTAGGAACTGAATTCTACCAAGAACCATGGCAAGCTTGGGAGAAGACCCTGAGCCTCAGAAGAGAAGGCAGCCCAGCCAACCTCGACTGCAGCCTTGTGAGACCCTGAGCAGAGGACACGGTTCCATCATGCCCAGCCTTCTGACCTGTGGAAACAATCAGGCAACAAATGAGTGTTGTTTCAAGCCTCTGAGTTTTCATTCATTTGTTACATGGCAATAGTCACCCCAACAGTATTGTCTTCCAATCCATGAACATGGACTGTCTTTCCATCTATGTAGATCTTCTTTCATTATATGATTCTATTTATGTGAAACTTCCAGAACAGGCAAATCCATACCGGCAGAAATTAGATTAGTGGCCGCCAGGGGCTGGGAGAGGAGGAACAAGGGGACACTGCTTAACGGGCATGGAGCTGCCCTTTTATTTTTTTCCCCAAAGTCTCCTTCTGAAATCATGAAAATGTTTTGGAATTCGACAGAGGGGATGATTGTACAACACTGTGCCACCGAAATGCCACGAAAATGTACATTTTTAAATGGTTAATGGTTATTATGTTATGTGTATTTTTCCTCATTTGAAAAAAAAATTTAAATCGAAAACTAAAACCCACGCGGAGAGACCACTTGTCCCATCTCAAGTTGCATATGTCCTGGCTGGGGAGTGACAGTACCCTGTGGGTGAGGCTCGGGAGAGCCAGAATGCCCACCCGCTGGGGGGCTGCAAAGTGGGACAGGCCCTGGAGAGTGAAATTTTCCAGTACGTGGGAAATTAATTATGCAGCTATAACAAAAATGTGGAGGCTTGGACGTGGTTCCATAGTGTAGCGGTGAGCACGTCCGCTTTACATGTAGAAGGTCCTGGGTTCACGCCCCAGTGGAGCCACGGTCCATGGTCTACGGCCATGCCACCCTGAACAAGGCTGATGTCTGATCTCAGAAGCTAAGCAGGGTCAGGCCTGGTTAGTACTTGGGTGGGAGACCACCTAGGAAGACCAGGTGCTGTAGGCGTAAATAATAATAATAAAATAATAATAATAATAATAATAATAATAATAATAATAATAATACATTTGGAGCCTCTGCAAGCACAGAGATGGAGAGGCATGTAGGATATCTGGATGTATTAAGTGGCACGTGTGTTGGGGGCATGTGAAAACTGGGCCGGGACGGCTGGCGGAGGTGAGGCATCACCATGTCTACGCTTTCGTGCCGATGTGTGAGCAAGGGGAATTTCTGGCCTCTGCAGAACAGTTCCAAGTGAATAAGGAAAGGTCAGCATCCTCCGTTCCCACTCATCTACCCTGTGACCTTTGCTGCCTGCCTCTCCCTCTCCCCCCTCCCTTCTGTTCTAGCCCCGCTCACCTCCAACCTGCCCACCAGTGTCTTGGCACCGGGAACACCCCCTACCTTGTTTTTGGAATGGCTGACCTGTCATTCTTGTCAGCTTCCATGTCACCATGCCAGAAAGGTCTTTTCACCTTGCTTGTTCATTTTTTGTTTCCCTATTTGTTTATATCCACATACACCCACACCCACCCAGACACACACACACACACCTTATAAATGAAGCCTGGGCAAGCAAGTTAGGGATAGCCTTCCTCTCCGCATTTTGTCCTCGGGACCTAGCCCACTTCTGACACACTGGACTCCAGAAATATTGGTGGTCACTCACTGACCTTGGTGACCTCATGTCATTCCAGAGCATCAGACAGCGGCTCCCCATGTCTCTCTGCAGCTGCCCAGTGCCTCCCCTGAGATCCACTCATATGCATCCAAGGTCCCTAGGAGAGAGCCCGTGGGGCTAGACAGTCCCCCACTCCGGCCTGTGCCAGCCTCCAGGAGTGATGCCGGATGCCCCAGTGGTACATCTGCAAGAAGCTTGCCCCGCCAATGCTCTTCCAGTGAGCCTTCCAGACTGCCGCCATGGTCCTTACTTAGGACAAGGGGCTCCTCCCTTAGGCTCCCCCACCACGGTGCAGCCTTTTCCATCTCTTCGCTGGCCACAAGGAAGTGGGTCTCCTTCACAGTCCCCCCGCCATCTTGACCCTGACTCTGAAGGGCTCCCTCCTGCCCCAGCCCGACCTCCCAGGGACTTAGGGCTGCTTCCAGAAACCAGGTCCTGTCCTGCCAGGACCCAAGATCGGGCCTCAAGGAGCCTGTTTTCCAGAACCTGCGAGGCCGAGGGTGGCTCCCTCAGAAACCATCCGCCATTGGGTGAGCTGGCTGAAAGGGGCTCCTTTCCCCTGAAGCCTGCTCTTCTCAAGTCTTCTCAAAGACAGCAGGAGGGGGTTGGTGCAGGAGGCCAAACAATCCCCTCTCCAGGGTTCCCAGAGCCAAACAAAAGATCCCATTGAGGTCCCCAGACTTGTCCACGACCTAGGGTCAGGCCTGGCCACCCCCTCCCTGCTGTGCCTCAAAGCCTACTCTACCCTCCTCCCTCCTGTAAGTGACCCCAGATGGCCTTGTCCCAGACCCAGGGCCTGGAAGCCTGAGCGACAGCTCCCAGATGCCAGCCAGGTCATGGCCGAATGGGACACAGGGCTCTGCTCGCGGGAGGAGGGCACAAGAGCCTCTGCACCCAGCAAAGCCCATGCGTTTACCAGTGAGATGGGGCCAGACTCAGAGCTGGAATCTCCCCACAAGCCAGGGGTTGTCTCCTGTACCCACTGCCTGGCCTCAGGCAAGGGGAAGAGGGGTGACAGTCAGGAGTGGTCAGTTTGCCTTCCTCGGTCTCCTGGAGCCAGGCCTGCTTCCCTCAGCTTATCCAAAGGGAACTGGGGAGCACCCGCCTCCAACGAGATTCCCCATGGGGCTGTGACAGGGACCAGCCCCCGGGCAGTCCGCGCAGGACATCTATAGTGGCCTTCCCGTGTTGGGACTGGGAAGAGACACTGGGAAGGGCTCAGATTAAGGAGGGCAAAGGTGGGTGTGCACAGCTATGACAGCGAGGTAGGGTGGCTGGGAGCCACAGGACAGCCTTGTCCCCGATGGAATGGGCAGCTAGGAGACAAAAGAGGAGCCCAAGGGCCTGGGAGGGAGGCCTGGAATGGAACGCCCCTCCCACCCGCAGTACAGAACCACAATGCCACGTAGGTGCCCTGGGGAGGATGGGCTGGCTGCAGGGCCAGCTGGGCCTGCCCAGCCTGGGTTGCAAATGCCCCCCTTCTCCCTCCAGACACATTCCTGCCCAACCCCCTCCCACCCTCCCCAAACACACTTTCTTGTCAGACACAAAGACCACAAACGCTGTGTGACTCCACTCAGGCGAAAGCTTCAGGACAGGCACACCCACACGGACGGCGGACTAGGGGGTGCCGGGGGCTGGGGGGAGACCACTAATGGGTGCAGGGTCTCCTTCCGGGGAGTTGGAAATATTCTGGAACTAGAGGTGATGGTTACAGAACATTATGAATGCACTAAATACCCGTGAATCATACATTTTTGAATGGCCACAATGGTGAGCTTTATTTATCTCGAAAAAAGATGTTTTAAAACAAAACACGCTGCGGGTACTCCAACTCTGACATGTACGTTTCTTTATCTTAAAAGAAAAACGCAGCAAACGACAACATCAGGAGCAGGGGTAGGTCAGTCACTTCACGGCAGGGGGAGCCGGGCACCTGTTGTCCAGGAGGCCCAGGGGGTGGGGAGGCTGGTGGGAACCGGGGAGCCGAGCCCGTTTGACGTCTGCATTCACCGGATCTAGTGTGAGGACGAGGAGACAGGGACAGGAAGCCGAGCTGAGCAGGGTGGGCCGGCCCGCTGACTGTGCTCCCCTAGCGGGCCAGGCCAGCTCCCACCCCCAGCCAAGCGCCCAGGGCCCCCTCAGAGGGGCCTCCTCACCGTGTACTTGTCCCACTTCTTCTCGGGGTCGTAGGGCTCCCAGCGGCTGGCGGGGAAGATGTGCTTGTTCTTCTCGTACCAGCTCCTGAGCACCACCTTGCCCGCGTGTGACTAAGGAAGGACGGCCAGGCCTTGCGGCTCAGGGCTGCCTGGGCGCACGGCTTCTCCGCTTGTCCTCCCCGCCACTGCTCCTCCCTCTCGCGGCCCAGCACCCCTGCACCGCTGTACCTCGTCCTTCTCCACAGTGGCGTCACTGAGCAGCCGCACGTCATCGTGCACGTCGAAGTTAAAGAGGGGCCCTGCAAGGGAGAGGCAGCCGGTCCACCCTCAGGCTGCTGCCAAGTGGCCGGGGAAGGGGGACGCTGGGCTGGGCGCACTCACCACTCTTGCCCCGTGCCTTGGTGACGATGAAATCGTAGAAGCTGTGGTGCTAGAGCCAGGGACAGAAAAGCCATGGCTGATGACCCATCTCGGTCTCTCCCACCCGCCCGCCGACCCGCAGGCTGGACGCAGGCCCCGCTCCGCACATGGCGGCCCCCCCAGCCCGAGCCAAAGACCCAGAGTGGAGCGGACACCGTCCCGAGAAGCCCCCAGGCACGCCAAAGCCTCGCACCCCTCCCAGTGCCACCCTGCCCAGGGCTTGGGGAGAGAGGAGACTCACGTGAGGTATGATTAGGTCCTCTTTGATGTACATGAGCTGCTCCACCCCTGCCGACCTGAGAGAGAAAGGCAGGAGGGCGTGGAAGGATGAGGAAGCAGCCGGCCAAGGAGACAGGTGGGCGCCGGAGCTGGGAGCAGCCCCGGAAGCCCTGAGGCCGGCTGCTAGGTTCGGTGAGCCCAGCACCAGCGCCCACGGGCCTCCACCTCTGGGCGAAAGAGCTAAGGCCGATGCTCCCACCTGAGCTGTGTATGGTGAGAGGGATGGAGAAAGGACACTGGCCCTCTTGTTGGGAACGCAGTGCCAGCATGCCGCCTTCCTACCCAGGGAGGAGTCATCCTGACACGTGCGCCACGGGCAGCAGCGACCACTGGTATCAGGGCCAGGACTGCAGGCTCCACAAGCGCGCACGCGCACACACTCCTACACACACACACACACACACACCACACTCTCTCTCTCTCTCCTTCACGTGCACACACGCCCACCTGAGCTCACTGAAGTCTTTGCGCAGGATCTCGAGCGCCTTCTGCAGGAACTGCTGCATCGTGTTGCCTTTCTTCATCTGCACGAGTGGGTCCAGGAGCCGGGAGTCAGGACACCAAGGAGTTGGGATGGGGAGATGGTGATGGAGAAGGCCTGGAGGCCCCTGCTAGGGTCCCCAGAGCCCTCGCTACCCCAGGTGGCCGGGCCCTCTTCCCTGCTCCTCCCAGGGGCACCCACATGAAGGGGCCTACGGGCTTCCCAAGTCAGGATTAAAGCTCTTCCTCCCTGAACCCGAGGGGCACTGGGAATGGGGTGCAGCGCCCCCACCGCCCACCTTGACTGTCCGCCGGTGCCCAGAGCCATCCCAGTAACTGAAGGTGATTTCAATCTCCTCGCCTACAAAGCAAAGTGTCACGTAGCCTCCGGAACCAGGTGTCTCCCCCCCGAACCCGCAAGCCCCAGCCCCAGCACCCCGGAGGGCCACGCGGTCCCACTTGGCGAGCGCTCACTCTTGATCTTCTCCTGCTTGGCTTCCCATTCTTGCCGCAGCTCTTCCCGGAGCCGATTCTCCTCCTCCTGGGACAGGAGACAGGTACAGGAGGGAAGGCCAAGGCACTCAGGGGACATGCAGGGCCTGCTTCCTGAGCAAACGCCTCTGCCCCAGATCAGGGCTAGGGCCAGGCTGCCTTTACCTCGCGGTCTCGGTCAGGCAAAAAGCTTGTGTCCACATCTGGGTTCTTCCCCAATTTCCTCTTCTTCGTGGTGATCTCTGAAGCCAAAAGAAACATAGGAGTCAGCAGCATGATGGCCCCTGCCTGCAGGACACCCCGGACCTTTGTCGCTCAGACCTCAGCTCAAACGCTACCGCCTCGGAGGCCTCCTGAACCATCCTGACTGGGCCGCACAGCCCTCTGCTCTCAGCCACAGAGGCTGGCACTGTCCTCTTCTCAGTACATATGGTGACCTAAAAGGCGCCCTTGCCAAAGGCCTTCACCTTGGTCTCCACGGCCAGAACCTGGACAAGAGACCGAGCACTGCGTTCTTCTCCCAGCGGCTGTGACCTGGAGAACCTCGGAGGACTTAAGGCATCAGTGCCAGCACCGGAGGGGGCAAAGGCTCCTTTGCGCTGGAGATAACGGGCACCTGAAGAGGGGCGGGTGCTTGGGGGACGACCCCCCGTGCCAGGAGCTGTGCTAGGCATGGTTACATGTCTGATGTCTCTAATCCTAAAGGGGCGTGCTGTTTCTCCCACGAGGAATCTGATGCCCAAAGTCCCATGATTACTAGGACCAGAGGCAGCAGGGAGAAGAGGACAGCCAGCCTTGCCAGCATCCTGGACTCTGGGCCGACGTTTCTCCAATTAGGACGTGGATGAACTAGAACGGTGGCTTTTCAACTTGCCGGTGTCGGCACCTGTGAACACTCTGACACGTTGCCAAGGACCCCAGTGAGCTCTTGTCTAGGGGATTATGGCCACTGACATTCACCAAATTAGAAATTAAGCCTGAGAAACACCAAAGACTCCAGGACAGAAAAGCAAGCATTCTGTTAGCTGTTGGAGTGATGTCATCACATGTCACGTGGCTTCTGGAAAACTCCATTGCACACTCATGAAAGAACCAGGGTGCAAAAAGCCAAAGATGTCTTTGTATGATTACAAAATGTTCTTGACCTTGCCTACCCTCCAAAAGGGTCTTGGAGACCCCCAGGGACCCTGAAGCACCCTTTGGGAAATGTGGACCATGAGACAAGCCTGCAGTCCAGCCTCCTGCTTCAGGGCTGGGGTTCAAGAGGCTGGCTGTACATCAGTCACCCAGAGGGCTTTAAACAAATCCTACGCCAGCATTACGTCACCAGGCCCCTGAGACAAAGCCTCTGGGGGAGGGAAGCCCCCACGAAGCCCCAGTGACACACAGTGAGGTTCACAGCCTTCCCCCCGATCTGTGCTGTCCAAAATGGTGGCCCCTGCCACACAGAAGGACAGCTTGTGTAACATGTCACTAAACACTTACTACCAAATAGTACTGAAATTAACTGCACCTGCTTCTTTTCACATGTTTTACTATGGCCCCTAGAACACACAGAACCCCAGGAGGCTCACAGGCTTCCTCCTGACTGCATCAGCCACTCCCCTCAAAGCCATCACACCCAGTCTGTCGCCACACCAAGCAGCACCATCCAGCACCATCCCTGGCCATCAGGCTTTCTAAAGCCGCCCACGCCCGCCACCTCACCCTCCCAATCCTCAAATGTGTCTACCCCTGCCGCTCTGCCTCTGGGTGCACTCGGCAATCACCTCCACGTGTTTCCCCACCCGTCTCTCTGGCCGCTAACGAAATACCCGCATCCTGAAGGCTCAACTCAACTGACCCCTGTGGGACACTTTCCCTGGGCCCTGGCAGGGTGCATGCTAACCTGTGTGACTCTGATGAGAGGGACAGTGCCCTGCTTGTCGGTCTGCCTCAGCCCTGGCCCAGCCTGGAGCAGATGCATAACACACGGGGTCCCCATGTTGGCTTTGTCCTTGCTCCCCAGCCTTCCCAATTTGTCCCTCTGACCCCTTGTTCCCTTGGCTGAGAACTGCACTGTCCAATTAGTAGTCACCGAATTTCTGTGGCTGTGTCAATTTACACAGAAATCAATCAAACCAAATTTAACAACCTCGTGCCCCAGTCAGGAGCCACATGCTCTAGTGGTCACCTGGAAGCAGAGACACGTACACGTCCATCATCACGGAAAGTTCCACCGGCTAGCCTGGCCTAGGCCATCCTCTCCCCTCCTCCGTCCATCCTTCATGGCACACACAGCAGCTCGCCCTGGCAGGCTCTCGCACCAAAGACTCCACACCCCTGCCCAGGGGATGTACGCCTGGCTCCGACTCACTCTGCCGCTGAAGGCGAGCCCCCACCCCAACTCAGCTTTGCACACACTGCGGACTTGGCTCTTCCTCTCCTGCCCCAACGTGTGAGGTTGGGGACCACGAGCACAGTGGGCTATCAGGGCTGGGTGGTGCATGTCCGCTCTAGAGCCAGAGACCCGGGACAGAGGGCTGCAGGCAGGGCCCCTCCCTGGTGCCCCATGCTTGCCCTCACCTTCCCTTTCCAGTTCCTCCTCGTACATGGCCATCTCCTCCTCTTCCTCGCCTGCCTCCTCCTCTTCCTCCAGGGTGAAGGACAGGCTGGAGATCTTCCGCTTGGCCTCCTTCTTGCGCTCCTTCTCTCGCAGCTTCTCCAGCTTCCTGCCAAGGTACGGACAACCATCATGTACCATGTCCCCACCCATGACCCCTTCCCTGACCCACAGCCACCTGTGTGCTCAGCATGGGGCCCACGTAGTACAGACCCTGAGGAGTCCTACTGCCCTGGGTCACTTCAAGCTCACGGGCAGGGTTCTGATTACGACGCAAGGATTTCCCGTTCAAGGTTCAGGAACAGCCTGACCTGACCCCAAGCACTAGCTAGCTACATCTCAAGGGGAGGGCTGCGGGTGGGGATGAGGGGACCTACAGCTGCAGCTCCTTCGACTGCTCCTTCTTGGCCAGCTGCTTCTCCCGCTCCTTCACCAGTGCCTCCTGTTTGGCCTTCATATCATTCAGGGTCACAAGTCCTGCGAGGCAAGGAGACATGGGGTAAGGGTTGGTCAGCCGGGAGCCAGCGAAGCAACAGGTGTCTGGGTCCGGGACAGGGTGGCAGGCGCTTTGCTCACCCACGGTACTGGACTTGAGCTCCGCCTCCACGGCATCGTAGTGAGCGGAAAACTTCTTGTCGATGTTAGATTTCATTATGTTCTCCTGTCGGGGAGGGAGAGCAGCGGTGAGGGCCACCCATCACCCCACCGTGGAAGTGGGGACCTGGGCCTGGGTTCTAGTCCAGATCTGCCCCAGGCCTCACTATGCGATCTTGGGAAAAATACGTCCCTCTCCTTAGTTGATGGAAGGTTCCACAAGGGCTGCGAGGGGCTCTTTCAGTGTTGAGGAGCCGAATGGGGTCGTTTCCTTATGACCTCTGAACTGCTCTGGCCCCTCCATGCCTCCTGATGGGACCAGAGCTCCCCCAGCGGTCTGGAGTCATGGGCTCTGCCGGCCTTTGGCATTTTCCATACCCAGCCTTTAAGCTGAAGCTCTGGAGACCCAAGGCAAGGGGTGACAGGAGAGAGTGGCCAGGAGGCCTGGTCCCTCACTGAGCAGTGTTGCTCCCTCCCTGCTCCAGATGTTACTAAGCTTCCCATGAGGCCTCCTTACTCCAGCCCAGCCCCATCCCAATAGGTCCCCCTCTGGCCAGAGGCCTCCAGAGGTGGCCAGCTGAGAAATGTGCCTCTGGCTGGCCAGAGAATGGGCATTGGAACGGCAGGGCCAGGTGAGCATAAACTAGGGCCACTTCCTTAGGCCTGGCTTCCATAGTACCTGCTCTCCCCTCGCACTCTGAGTCCATGCTCTTCCAGAGTCTCCACAAAGGCCCAGGCGGAGGACTCCTTCCTACCTGACTGCCCATTGCCACTCGCTAAAGCCCTTTATGAACCACTAGCACCTCTGATTCTCGCGCACGCTTTTGTTGCAGCATGAAGGGCTCTGGAGCGAGCCTCAGCTGCCAGGTGATTGGTCGAGACCTGAGGGGCTTGCCCTTCCCAGTATCCATTGGCTCTGGGCCGGACCTCGCTCTCAGGGCTGAGGGGCCAGAGCCAGGATGCTTTGTGCCCGCGAGGGGCGCTCCAATGGGACCGACCGTTAAAACCACTGATTGTGGCTCCCTCAAGCGGAGGCTTGTCGCGAGCTAGCTCAGCGCAGCCTTCTGAGCCCATTTTACAGATGATCAGACTCGCTGGCTCGTTTCTGCCTCTTGCTGGAGGTCAGGGAGCCAGGGTCCCGCCCCGGCTCACCGCCGGTGCTCTACGCCTGCCGCCCGGGGACGCGCAGGGCCCCAGGGGTCCGGGCAGTGGGCAGCGCGCATGTCTCCAGGCTCCCCGGCCTGGTTCGCACCTCGGCGATCCGCTGCTTCATCTGCTCCATCTGCTCGCGCTGCTTCTCCCGCTTCTTCATCAGGTGCATGGCGCGGCCCGCCTCGCTCGCGGCACCCTTGTACTGAGCCATGGCGGTGGCAGCCGCGGCAGCAGCAGAGGCAACAGCGACAACAACCCGGCTGAGTCTCAGCAGCTGCGACGCCGCCGTCCGTGCAGTCTGCAGACGCCCGCGCAGTGACGTCAGCCGCTAGGAGACGCGCGGGCGTCCAGCCCCGCCCCGCGCTAGCACGTGACCGTCTGCTGCCCCGCCCCCACAGGCAGCCCCGCCCCTGCGGGCCGCTGGTCACTGGCATGGGGTCCCCTCTGCTTCGCGGTCTTGCCATCCCCCGAGCCCTCGTGCCCACTCCTTCGGTTCCCCGTTAACTCCAGGACCAAGGCTGGGTCCCCACTCCTACTGCCTCCTGTTGACTCCAAGGCTGGGCCTCTGAGCCCTCCACTTCCTTGATGTTGACCCAGCCCAGGGCCGGACACCCCCATCCCCTTGCTGCCTCCAGGCTGAGGCCTCCTTAGTTTCCCCTGCTTCCACTGGTTTGACCCTCATCCAAGACCGAGCCACAGTCCCGTTTGCTCAGACCGTGAGGCTGGGCCCAGGGCCCCTCAGTGTCCTCCTTGACCTGGAGGCAGGGGCCAGCTCCCTACACTTCATCCCCACCCCAGGCAAGACCCCTCTCCCTGGTTCCTTCATGTTGACCCCCAAGGGTTGCAGTCCTGGTGCCAACACTAAATCACTGGGTGGGCCTGAGCAGGTCGATGTGACCCGTTCCTCTGTATAGGCCCTTTCAGTTCCGGAGCTCTGTACTTCCCTGATGAAGAAAGTGACCCTTTTACAGCCATCAGTAGCCAAGCTAAACCAGTCTGACTCAGACAGGGACATGCATGGACAGCCCAGGAAATGAAAACCCCACCAGGGCCCAGCTTCTGGAAAATAAAACTAAGATGTGGGCTCAGGTTTCAACACAGTTTTATTGGAGCTTTTGTTTTCTGTGAAATACATAGAGGGGGGAGGGCAACATTCACTTTTCAAGATAAGGGTTTTCCCACCACTAAGGGAAAGGCATGGGGCGGGGCACACAGGGTCTGGAGCCATTTTCCCACCTCCTTCTGCTTTGCTCATTTTCTCTCAGCAAGTACCAGAGGACACAAACAAAAACAAGAAACAAAAGGGTAAGATCATCCTCCAACGGGGCCACACCCGAGCCCTCTCCCCTCCCAGGCTACCAGTTGGCCGGGGAGCTGCTCCACAGCCCAGGCTCCACCAGCAGCCATGGAGGGAGGAGCGCTCCCCTCTCAGACAGGGAGGGCAGAAGTTAATAAATTAGAATAAATTAACAGGGGGGAGGAATGCAACTTTGTGCTGGGGAGGGCCCCTTCTCTCCAACACGCAAGAGAGTTGGTGGGGGGCAGGGGGCATCTCCAAAGGCCACTACAGTAGGGTAAGGGCAGTGGGAAGATGTCAGCTTTTCCTCCAGCTTCTTCCCAGACAGAGCAGAAGAATTATAAGTGGGGGGGGGGAGGGGAAGAGACACACAAGGAGAGGAACCCTCTTTTCCCAGGATAAGGAAGGGCTGAGAAAGAGGATGCTATCCAAACCCCCCCCCAACAACACTAAGGTTAAGGATTTGGTCAGTGAATCAATGAGGTGGATGACAGGAATGTGGTGGGGGAAGCAGAGGATGCTGGAAAAGGGGTGCTTAGTCACGCCCATTTCCCCAGCCCTGGAGAATAGACATGGGTGTGGGGAGAGGGCACCCGGGGCTGAGGGAGGGTCAGCAATCACTGGTCAGCTTCCCCAAAGACATCGTTCTGTTTGCGCTTCATGTTCTCAAAGTCAAAGGCGGAGCCTGCCATGCGCTTGTAGATGTCTTTGATGTCATTGCAAGTTGTCTCGAAGTGTGTGGTGGCATCATAGGAGCAGGAACAGAACACCTGGAAACAGCCGGAGCCGGGGCCCGGGGTGAGTTGGGCAGGGGCCCTGGGCAGGCAGCCAGGAGCCGGGGCCGGAACAGGCTGCTTACCTGGCTCTCAGAACCGTCATCGATGGGCTCATACAAGTCACTGATGGCCACAAACCTGAGGAACAGATGGAGAAGGGGACAGGCCTCACAACCATCCTTTCCCTTCCTGGCCCCTGTCTCCCAGTCCGCCAGCTCCTCAGCTCCCTTCCTTCCCCTAGCCACTCACTTCTGGTCAATGGGCTCCAGCAGCTCCAGGGCTGGTTCAACCTCCTTTTCGGGCTCTGCAGTCTCCACTGTGGTGCTGGCGATGGCGATGTACTTGCCCTGAGCAGCCACGTTGTGTGCGTAGGAGATCATGCACACGTAGATGTCTGCCCGGAGGTAGGGCTCTATTAACTCAGGCATAGAAAGGGCTCCCCGGGGCTGGGCTCCGTTTAGGCCTCCCTGCCCCTCCCTGGCCCCAACAGAAGGCAGCATTCAAGCTGCCACCCTCATGGAGAAGAGTCCAAGCCACCCAATCCCTTAAGAGCCCCAAGTCATGCGGACTGTGATGTGGGTCCCTGTTCTTCCATGGAAGAACCAGGCAGAGCCCCAAGGCTGATGGGAAGAGGCAGAGTCACCCCAAAGACAACACACTGGAAGAAGTCATGTGGGGCTTGTCCTACCTGACTTCCTATTGACCTGGTTCTGGGGATGATAATTTGGCAAGAGTTGGCATCGTTGGTGTTCTTGATGGGGTGGCTGAGAATACAGATGATGCGGATAACCTGGCCAGCCTTCCGCACACGGTCTGGAATGTAGCTGGGGTCACAGATCAGCTGCTTGCATCGGGCCACCTGCAAAAGCACCAGAAAGCCTTGTTCCTATCCAAACACCCCCTCCAGGTGGTTGTGGAGATGGGGTCACAGCTAGGGCTGGCAGTTCCAACAGGTAAGGTGCTCCTCTGAGCTGTCACCACTGCCTCTCCTGTAGCACACAGCTTCATCCTATACCTCAGGGAAGTACGCCCCGATACGCAGAGCTGGGCAACCCCTCTGCTGGGACACTGATCAGGAACACTCCCTGGACCGTGGACTCAGCACATGGGCTTTGAGAGATACCTCTCGCCAACAGGAATGGCCACATAGACTTCTCTTGGAGCCCGAGGCCATGGGAGCTGAGGAGCAGCAAACCCAGAACCAGGGTCACTGGGAAAAGAGCCTCCAAAGAGAGGAACGAGCCCCGCCCAGACCATCGTGACTGCACTGTGGAGGCTTACCTCTCCCTCAGACTTCACACCCACCACCTTGCCATTCTCCATGATGATGTCGTCCACAGGCTTGTTCAGCATATATGTGCCCCCGTAGATGGCACTCAATCTGTGGTGGGAGAGTGATGGTGAAGTCCCCCACCAAGGAGGAACAAGGACCGGTGCCACTGCACCCTCCTCCCATCAGCACTGGGTGCAGAGGAGGCTGCCTTGGGCAGGCAGAGTTCAGGAGACCCAGTGATGCTTCCCAGCTTTGTCACCAGAATATCCTGCAAAGAGCTAGTGTAGGGGTGGCATGAGGGCACGGCTCCTCACAGAAACGGTCTGGTGAACTAAAAGAAAAGTTCTGGAGAAGCCAACTCAAGGCCCCCAGGCCCCCGCCCAGTCCTAGCGCTGCCTGACTCGGGCCTGGAACGAAGTAAGCCCCGTCTTTGGTGGCCTAGCTCTTCAGCCCTGCACTTCGGCGCACTGCAGCGGCGCCCCGTCTCCCAAGGAAGGTGCAACATGAGTGAAGGCCACCACAGGAAAGTACGAAGTGCTATGGAAATGCTCAACAGGGCCATTCCCACCCTTGGCCTTAGTCCTACGCAGGATTGCCAACTGAAAGAAGCCACACCCTCACCTTGCAAAGCCTGAGGCAGCTCGCCAAGGCCATAAAGTGGGTATAAATATGGGCTCTTGCCATACCGGGCCAGAGACTCGCTGTACAACTTGATGCGGTTGATGGTCTCAAGACAAGGCTGGTCAAGGTAACTGCGGAGACAGGGTCAGGAGGAGAAGCTCTAATAGCAGCACCCCTGGCTCCCCCCGATGCAAGCATCGGGCTAGCATTCCCCCCACCCTCCATGGCCTGGGGAAGGCTATGGATTAAACAAAGGAAAGGAACAAAAAGGCCACAGGCGAGCGAGCGTGTGACTGAGTACAGATGTGCAGGGTGGGCCGAGGGAGCAGGAGTGGACAGGGCCGGGGCAGGCTGGGTGGGGTCAGTTCGCCATGCCAGCTTCCCCTCACTCATCAGTGCGGTAGAGCGCCAGGGCGTGGCCAGTGAAGTCGATGACGTCCTGGCCCAGGTCAAACTTCCGGTAGACTTCGCGCATACTGGTACTCTGGGGATCGACGCCCTCGAAGGTCTTGGCATCGTTCTCATCAAAGTTGGCCACAAACACCAGGAACTTGCGGAAGCGCCGTTTCTCAAACATACCCATCAGATCTGAGGAGGCGACGCAAGGGGAGCCTTCGCACCACAGAACCTCTCCTTCCCACCAGGCAGGCCAAAAAGCGGCTGCCCCAGCTCTCGCCGCATTCCCTTGCTAACCACCCTGTGACCTGACATTAACCCCTCCGCTCTTCTTGGCCTCAGTTTCCCCATCTGTACAAAGAGGGGGTTGGGCTGGACAGGCTTTGACGCCCTCCTGGCTCTGACACTGGGGGGAAGTTTCACTGGTCAGGTGGAGTCCCTGTCAAAGGCTAAAGTCCTTCAAGATGACGCCCCCTCCACACCCATGCGCGTGGACTTCCCTCCCAGTAACCAGTGTGAGGCACAACTCGGGGCGGTACAGGGAAGACAGCAAGGGGGCTTCTGGTACCGCACGGGGAATGCGACCTTGGGCAAGGGGCGCCCTGCTCTGGGTGACTACCCTGTCCCACGATTCTCTGGCTCAGGGGTCCCACACTCACTGGAAGCCAAGGCTTCGGTCTCCGTGGACGGCACTTTATAGATCTTGCCCCCCTTGTAGACAAAGCTGCCCTCCACTACCTTGAAGTCGAGGTAGCGAGTCACCTCTGTATACAGCAGCATCTTCACCAGCTGCCCTGCAGGGCGGTGACGGAAAGGCAACAACGTCAGCATGGCTCCCTCTAGAAGCTCTACCTGCTCTGGCTGCCTCTTCTACGGGAGCCTGACCCTCCTCTGGTCATCGCAAACGCCCCCCACAATACCTCATTTGTCTCCCTCACCATTGGCCATGAGGAATTTGGGGATCAGGTCAACATTCCAGTCTCGACCACGGCCCATGGACTCAGGGGGCCCCTCCAGCAACTGAAAACGCTTATACAGCTGCGGGCAGGAGGAAGAGAAAGAGGCGCCTCAAAGACCACCCCTCCTCCCCCACCCACCCCCGCCCAGAAAGTCAGGGGACTGCTTCAGTGCCTCCCTATGTGAGAGGGTAACAGGGGACAGGCCTGGGCCCAGGGGGGCCTCACCTCCTCCAGGGGTGTGATGGAGGAGCTCTCGCCCCCATAGTAGGGGTTCCGATCCATGTGCAGCACCTTCTTCCCATTCACGGACATGATGCCCGACAGGATGCATTCCTGGCAAAGGGGCACATTCGCATGCTCCCACCTGCCCACGTTCCCACCAGCAGCCCTGATTTGTTCCCACTCCAATCTGGAGAGCAGAGCAGTGCTAGAAGGTCTCTGCCCCAGTGGACAGCTCCTTCCACCCGGCGCTGGTCAGTTCACCTAAAACTAGAGGCAACAGCCGCATCCGGCCACAGTCTCCTTTATAACCTTGCTGGGCAAGGAGGTGAAGTTGAAAAATAACGGAGACCTGGAGGCAGTGTCCAGCTGACACAGGGATGGTCTTCCAGTGACTACCACACCAAGAAAGTCATCTATCTACATAGAGTCGTGGAAAAAAGACATAGAAGACACAACGAGCCACAGGAGAGACCCAGCTGGACAGAGAAGGAACCCCAGAGATGAAACACGGTCCTGGGATCGCAGGCCCCACCCTGGGCTGCTTGGTCCTCCAAGCTGCCCCTGGCCCTGAGCCTTCTCCCCCAGCTGCGGGGAGGGGCTTCTGCACCCCGACTCAGGGAGATGAGTCTCTCAGGGGAGCGGCCCAACGGGGTTTGAGGGAAGGGGGGAAAATAAACACCCTCACCAGTCACTGTCATCAGCCCAAGGACAAAGGCTGCAGACACTACTCAGCCTGAGGTCTCCATGGGAAACCGGGGTGGGGTAGCGGGAATGTGGTCACTGCCCCCACTGCTGCCACTTCTGGAACATTCCCTGGGTCTCCGGGGCCCCGTAAAAGGCCGGGGGTGCAGGATGAGGGCCCCTGGCGAAGCCCCCGACCCGTGGTCCTTCGTCCCCACCAGGATTAACGCAAGATGGGAAGGGATGCTGGATGGGTGACGGGTGCGGGAGATGGGCGGAGGCAGGGGAGCACTGGGGGTATCGGGCCGAGTGGGTGTGCATTTTCCGGCCCAACAGGCCCGGGTGGGGAGGACGTAAAGGGCCAGAGTAGGGGCTGGGGGAGTCGAGGGGACGGGCAGGAAGGGGGTCGCTTCTTAGACATGCAGCCACAGCGGAGGGTAGAGGCGACATCGTGAGGGGAGTGGGCACGGGGCTGTTTTTTGGGGGGACCCGAGCGCCGCGGATGGCAGTGATTGGAGGATGGGGCCGGGGCGGCAGAGCCGAGGGAGGAGGGGACGGTGCAGGACCCCGGGCGCCTGACGCCGCACTTACGGTGAGGCCGGTGCCCAGCACGATCACATCGTATTCCTCATCCATGGTCAGGCCTCGTGCCAGCGCCGTGGGCTCCTCCTCCTCCTTCACCACAGCCGCCGCTGCCGCGCACTGGACCAAAGATGGCGGCGTGCCGGCCGCCGCCCGACCCTCCGCCGCGTCAAAGAGTCCCGGCCCCTCCCCGCGCCCCGCCGCGCCCGGCCGCGGCCACCGCCTCCCAGGCTCGCGTCCCGGAAGGGCTGCCAGGACCCGGGTCTCAGCACCAGCAGGGCCTCGCGGGCGGCGCCGCTCTCCGAGAGCCCGGAAGGGAGTGGGCGGGGATGGCCGGTGCTGCGGCCGAGGGATCCGTGCGCGGGAGCCGCGCGCTCCCGCCCCGCCCCTCGGGAAAATCTGCGCGGCCCTGAGGGCCAGGCGCGCGCTGCTGCGGCAGCCAGGGGTGGCCCCCTCGA
The DNA here is from genome assembly GCA_003508835.1 of Eonycteris spelaea. Classification (NCBI taxonomy): domain Eukaryota; kingdom Metazoa; phylum Chordata; class Mammalia; order Chiroptera; family Pteropodidae; genus Eonycteris; species Eonycteris spelaea. The sequence continues at coordinate 779,194 of PUFA01000363.1, read as the reverse complement.
GACGAGAGGGCAGAGCCATTGTCACGACCGTCTCCCCCAGGTTCTGACCGCCCCGCGCTGTAGCCCCCGCCCTACACTAGCCGCTTAGGGGCCCGCTTGTTAAGACCCTCCGCTCTCCCCCTGGCTCCCTGGGAGGCAGTGCGCAGGACTCCCGCAGGCATCCCCGCCTCCGCTAGGCCAGCTGCAACCTCTCCCGCAGCCCTCGGCCAAGCGCATCCTTCACATCCAGGGCAGAAATGAGTGACACGAGGCCGAAGCGTGGCGACCCGTCTTTATTTTATTAGGAAGGAAACCCACGAGCATCCTGGCTCCTGCCAGCGTTCCTGGCAGAAACCCGCCAGGAACCCAGTGAGCACACTCAGCCCACCTGCGTGGACGGTCCCTTCCTTCTCAAGCCACAGAAATAAACCCCAGTGTACTGCTTATTGTTAGCACATCATCACCAAAAAACACCAGCCAAGCGCGACAGACAGTTATGTAGTACTTCCACCCACCCCCGAACTCAGGGAACCTCCAGCTCCTGATTGCTGCAGGAAGCCCCATAAAGCCTAGGGAAGGCGCATTGGCCACACAAAAGCACTATAAACAGCAAGGGGTGAAGGTGGAGAGATGAAAATAAATAAGGAGAAAGGGGAAGGAGGAAGGGCCCTAGAATTCATATCCCCTCCCTTCATAATCACTGTGCCTGGGAGATTTGTCTACTATCTATGCAGAATATGTACACCTTATTGGTAGAGATGGGGGGTGGGCAGCCTCAGGGAAGTCCCTCATAGGTTGAACGGGAAGCAAGACAGACAGGGGAACTGGGGGTTCATGCTATGGAAGTCAGGAAGCCCTTCGGTCCAGCATGCCTCGAGATGAGAAAGCCACAACTGGACACCATCACCCCTCAATCCTCCATGGGCACTGGGTCACACGATTTGGGTCAAAGTGATGGTGGGGACCTTGTGGTCATCAAAGCGGTCCATGGTCTTGAGGCTCAGGATCATGTGCAGGCCATAGGTGAAGATGAAAAGCATGAACAGGGAGGTGAGCAGCCCCATCCAGATGCCCGGGGAGAAGAAGCCGGCACAGTCGCTGGCGTAGGAGAACTGCTCGCCCGTCACGTTGAAGGCCTGGATCTGGGGGACAGAAAGGACCACGTGGCCCCACAAAGAAGGAGGCCCAGTAAGGGGAGTTCCCGGGTTAGTGGGTAGTCCAGATCTCCTGGGATGGGAGCACCATGGGAAGGGACTCTGGACCACATTCCTGAGCCCAATTGATGCTGAGACTTCAAGCCTCTGCTCCCTCCCCCTCCCTACCAGGACCGTGCTACTTCTGGCCTGGGCTCCTCCTCGATGCCTACCTGGAAGTCTGTAAGAGTCATCTGCCAGAGAGAGGGCTGCGTGTCAGGCACAAGGATATTGCCATTGTCACCATAAGTGCTGACGTACTGGCAGTGGAAGGAGTAGATGCTGGGCCCCGTGATCTGGGAGGCATTGAAGGAGACTACGGAGCCATTGCCGTGGATTTCAAGGCGCTCCATGGTAAACCAGTTCCGGGCCGACACTGGGTAAAAGCGGTTCGCCAGAATGAATCTGAGGGAGGCCAGAGGGGGTCAGGCAGCTGAGAAAGCCAGAGCCCAGCCAGTCAGCCCACAACTCAACCGCCCCTCAGACTCACTTGAATGTCACCGTGGTACCAAAAAGTTGTTCATAGGTCAGCGCAAGCCTGCAGGGCAGAAGAAAGAGGCAAGTTGTCAGGTTCTGGAAGGGCCTTTGAGCATCTTAGGCCAAGTTGCTCGAGTTCGCTCCGACCTAAGCCGCCCAGGTCCTCGCAGCCACCTAAAGAGGCAGTGTCTCATTTGACAAGCTGGGAAAACTGAGACCTTGTCACACTCTAGGTCAGGAACCAGCACTCAGGTCCACCACCTTCAGCTGAAGCCTCCTTCCTCTGGCTCCCCTGAACCTGCTGCCCTCCTCCTCTCAGCTCCCACTCGGGGCCGCTGAGATGCCCAGTTGGGCTTTAGGGGTGAGAGTGGTCTCTCACATGGGGAGGGTACGGGAGCCCAAGAACTGACTCCAGCCTGGTATCCGCCCCCATGCAATCGCCTTGAAGTTGCTCAAGGTGGTGTCAGGTTCCCAGGTGACTGGGAAGTATGCACCACCAAGGTCCCAGCCAAGGACCAGAGGGCATGGGGAAGCAGAACTCTGAGCAACCTCCACTCCAAGAGCCTTCCACCAGCCTCACCCATGACACCACCAGCACCCCGCAGTGCTCACCCCCAACACATACGCCCACCCTCAGTGGCAGGTACTTTGCCCTTACACGGCAAAGGAGTCATTCCAGAAGGAGCCAGCCAGGCTGAACCTCTGTAGGTTAAAGGTGATGAGGGTCAGGTCCTCCCAGCGTCCCCCGTATGCCACCGAGAAGTTCTGGGCCCAGAACAGGATCCGGGGAGCAGTGTCATTGTAACTCACAGGGGGTGGATCACAACTGATGCGGGCTGTTTTTGCAGCAGCTGGCGACCTAGCCCCCAGCCACCATGGCTACATCGCGGGTCACCTGCAGAAACAACCCACAAGCCTTCTCTCAACAGCTCTGGGGACAGGCTCCAAACCAATGGCCTGCCCTCAATGTCGCCCCCAGGCACCCTCTCCACCATCTATAGTCCCAGCAGTCATACTCAGAGGCCCTTCCTCCAGGAAGCTTTCCCAGGCTGGCCCCTAAGCCTTTGTGATATTCCTAGTCCCTCCGATTTACGATCACTTGGACTTACTGTCCAAGTATGCCAGCCCGTAAGGCTGCTAGGACAAGGTGGCAAGCTGCACCTGGAAGGACTAAGCAGAACCTGACGATTCATAGTCATTCCCCGACATTGGCCCAAGAGAGAAGCCAGCTCCCACCGAGGCACTTCGCTAGAAGCCACCCCCCTCCGGGCCACTCAGCATGCGGCCTCTGCCCACACCCCAGAGCCCCTGCGGAGGGGCACGTACCCTGGAAGGGCGGACCGCCGTGAGGGCCGCTGTGTACGGGACGTCTTCAGACTTGAGTGTGCTCAGCACCTGCCCAATGACCTCATCTGAGGGGCAGCGGGGAGAGCAGAGAACCAGGTCACAGGCAGCTGCTTATAGCAATGCTCCCCACCAACTGTGAGAAACCATCTGACCTTCACACAGCAGCCGGTAAAGGCAAGAGTGTGCCCTTCCACGTCCCACATCAGTGCCCTCTGCTGATGGCGCTCAGTGAGATCACCTCATAGAAGTGGGAACCACCAGATGTCTGCACTATGAAGCGCCCCCACCCCCAGCAACTGGCATGTCCTCTGTGGTGAGACACTGAGACTCTCAAAGAGCCAGCACCCATGAACCTTCATTAGTGTTTTCAATTCCCATTGAGGATCCCCCACAGCAGCTGCTGCTCATCCTGCCCAGCCCCAGCCTCCCCTGTGACACCTGTGGCCTCAGTCACCGACTCCCTAATGCCAAGCCCTAACTAAGGGGAATGAGACAGAGATGTAAGAAACTCCAAACCCGTCCACAGAAGGTTCCTGATGACCTTTCCACAGGGAATGACTAGCCTTTCCAACAAAAAGACAAGTTTTTGGAACTGCTTTTTGAAATACTGCTGGTCTATTAAACCCAAGACTACAGGATTCATGCTGCCTGAGTGGAAACTGGCTCCATAGGCTCCCGTGCAGAGGACCCCTAGGTGCCCCGAAAGCTCTGCCAGGCAGGGCCCGGCTGAAGAGGCCGAGGCCTGGGGGCCAGCAATTCCCTGTTCAGCTGCCAGTTGCTCCAAGAAGCAGGGGGCTGCCCTGGGAGTGAAAAGGGGCTGAGGAGCTGTGGGCCAGCTCTGAGGCTGGGGGCAGGACGAGGATGAAAAACGTGCACCCTGCCCGACCCCACTCACCGTTGCCTGTGAGGACTTCCCTTGGCGCCATCAGGCCTGAGCTATGGAAAAACAAAAGCGTCAGAGCCAGATCCCCCATGACCCAAACAGCTCTACACCATCCTGGGCTGCACCCCCTCTAGCATGTCCTCTGCTCCATGCCACTGTCCTTCCCCATTAGTCCCATTCACCTGGCACTCTAGCTGGAGGCTCTGGGAGCCAGCTCACCGCTGTCTCCACACCTTTGCTCAGATCATGGCCCTACCTAGAAGCCTTTGCCCCTCCCTCCCACTTCACAGTCCTGCTCACGTCCCGGCCACCGGCTGCATGAATGGGTCCTGGCTAGGTGACTTGGCTCCCCACCACCAGAGCCCATGTCTGCCTTGTCTCTGGAGGCTCAACAGGCCTAGTGTGGGGACCCTTCCCACCTCTCTGGCCAAACAGTATACCTTCTGGAAGGGCGTCAAAGTTTTGAATGGGAAGACTGTCATCTCTGAGTTATGCTATCAGAGTCCAGACAGAGCCTTGTGGCTGGAGGCTGGGCCATACCTGGCTGTGTAGGGCAGGCGGATGAGCAGCAGGGCCGGGAGGCTGGCATTGAGCTTCAGCTCTCGCAGGGTGGCCAGGTCCACATGCAAGGGACTGGCCCCGAGCTTCTCCTGCAGGTAAGTGGTCAGAGTGCTGACTGCGTACCAGTCGACGGCGGGAAGCACCAGAGAGGAGGGGGCCAGGTCCAGGGCATTCTGGGGACAGAAGAGAGGTGAGGGATGAGTTAGCAAAAGACCAGTGGACCTGGGCCAGCCCCCAAACCTGGCAGCCTTCCTCTGACAAGCTACACCCACACGCACACAGGGGTCTCATTCCAGGTCAGAAAGCAAATGCCCCATGCTCCTGGCCCCTTACACTCAGGCCTTTCTACCCCCCAAGACAGTATCTCTAGTCCCTAAGGTGACAGTTCTCACTGTGCTGGGGGGGGTGCAGGACAGCCCCCATGGGCCACAACTGGGAGAGGACGCTTACCTCCAGGTTAGAAAAGGCGCTGTCCTGCTTGTTTCCAAACACACCCCCATATGCCGTGAAGTCCTCGATGCTCAGCTAGTGGGAAGCAGGGAAGACGCCTCAGAAGGCTGGGCCAGACAAGGACAGGGCACAGACACCTTCCCTGTGCATATTACACAGGGCCAGCAAAACCTCATTTAGAGTCAGATCTGGTCTGGTCCAAAGAGCAAGCAAGGATGAGAGTGGGGGTGGGTATGGGGTGGGGATGTAAGGTTCTTTCTGGTCTTTAGCACCCTCCCGGCAGGGTGAGAGTGAGGAAATACGGAAGGCAGTCATGGGGTTCGGAGGAAATCTGCGGGCAGCTGACTTGTGGTAACCTCAGGAGTAAGAGTCAGCTGCCCGCCTGCAGACAAGAGGAACCGGGTGGGGAAGAGGGAAGCTGGGAGGGGGCAGGGGGCAGTTGGGGGCAGTTAGGAGCACTGACTGCATGCTCCCTGCTCAAAGGAAGTCACAGAAAAGGAAAACCTGCACGCCAGTTGAAACAGCTAGAGCCACCAGTCTGGACGGGCCCTTTTTGAAAGGAGGGTAAGAAGTCCCCTCCCCACCTGGTTTTGGTGGAAGGAGAGAGAGAGGTAGAGATCTTGGGATGTGCTGGAGAAAGCACTGAAGTCTTCTGAGCTCTCACGACCACAGTAACCCTGATGCCCGCTCCTTTCCCTCTACAACCTAGAGATGTCCTTCAACTCCGACTCCCAGCTTTCTCTGGCTTTTCCCAGTTAAGCCCAGAGGTGACCTTAATCAGCTTCCCTAACCTCATTCTGTTTAGTATACACACTTGCCCAGCATCGTCTCCCTTCTTGGCAAGAATCCCCACTCTGTCTGGCCGCCTGGGCTCTCCTTCTGAAAGTCCCAGGACTACCTCTATCTCCTCATGGCCCTCCCTGCTTGAAATAACCCAAGGCTTAATGCCACACTTAGAACTGCAACCAACCTTTCCCTCCCCACCTCCTGGCCACTGGCTGACCACCTCTGACCCCTTTCACTCACTGCACTCCAGCAACACCAGCTCTTCAATGGGATCACTAAGAGCACTCCCTGCCCAGGGCTTTGCACCTGCTGGTCCCTCTGCCGGGAACACCCTTCTCCCCATAGCCACATGGCTCTATCCCTCCCTCCATTTAGGTCTCTACTCAGATATCACCTGCTCGGTGAGCCCTTGCCTGATCACCCTTATCTTTAATACAGTTGCCAGTCACTCTGTCCCCTTAGCACTAACATTAAATCATATATGAACTTAGCTTTTACTTGTCGCTCTCATGAGAAAGCTTCCTCAGGGTAGGGCCATGGATTATCCTGCTCATGGCTATGTCCCCAACATTTAATCACTGGCACATAGTAGGCAGTCCAAATTTGGTAAATGGGCGAACGCCATAAGACAGGGGCACCCCAGCTAGATGTTTCACGTGGATTTTAAGAATTGCTCCTCCCAGCTCTCCTCTAACGTAGGTTACAGTCTTCATTTCACAGATACAGAAACTGGCATTCGCAGATTAGTTCATACATCCAAAGGCTCGTTAAGTAGTAGAACTAGAATTGAATTCCAGTCTGACTACATTATTTACCACCTCCTGGAAGGACTACAGGCCAGCACGACCGCCACAACCTGCCCACAGAGAGACGGGGCAGGACCACAATGGGAATGAGACATACAGGCCACCAATGAGGACGGGACAAGCAGAGGCTCGCTAACTTCCCAAACACCAATCCTACACTGCCCTAGAATCGTCTCATGGTCTAAATGTCTGGTTTGGGGACAGAGGAACCTGAATGGGGAGGGAAAACAGTGTGCTGGTTATAAGCACAAACTGTGGAGGGGGGGTCCAACAAACTCAAGCTGGAACCAACTGTAGTATGCATAAACCAGCCAATCATCGCACCTCTACAAGCCTGAGTTTCCTTGGCCGTACAACGAAGATAATGGCATCAGCTTAGCACAGTATATATGAAGCACTCCAAAAGTGGTCGTTTTTTGATTACCTCTATTATGGTCATTACAAGTTAGAATCACAACTCTGCCACCCATTAGCTGTGTGACCTTGGGCAAGTCACTTCCACTCCTTGGGCATCAGTCTTCTCATCTGTACACAGGGTCGATAATCCCCACCGTGGAGAGTAGGGCAGATAAGTGCTCAGTACCCAGTAGGCATCCAGACTCTGACCCCGCTTCCTCTAATCAACTTGATGCCATTTCCAGGTCTTCACCATTCCCACTGAACATCCTCCTACAGGCCTTCCCAAGAGAGGAGCCACACCTCCTAGCAGTTGGGAGAAGGTCACGAAAGCTCCCCTTGGGGGAAGGGGCCTCACTGTTCTGGGGAAGGGGGCCTGCCTGCCTCCTGATGACCGAGGGAGAGGGCTGGGGCAGGCGCACCTTGTCCTGCAGGAACAACAGCACATTGCGGGGGCCCAGCTCCAGGGCGGGGTCTAAGTAAGTAGAGAGCTGCATGTCGCTGGTGATGTGGCCCTCGTGGGTGTCGACCGCAGGAGCCACAAGTCCCTGCCAGGGGACAGAAGAGGTGCTGTCAAGCGGAGGCGCATGGTTTGAAATCCGAAGCCCATGGGCTCCCAGCTCGAGGCGTGGGGCCTGGAGCTCTGACCTGACCGACTCGCTACGGGCCGCCGAGCAAGAGATGGTCTCCTCCGGGCCGGGCCGCTCCTCGCTGAGGATGGCCCTGGACTCGGGCGACGGCACCTCGGCCGCCACAGCGCGCAGTGAAGCCCGCCCCGGCCCGACCCACCCTGCTCACCGGTCACTCGACCACAGCACCAGCGGCACCTGCTGCTCCGCCGCCGCTGCCGCCGCCATCAGCATCAGCGGCAGCCACCGCATCTGGCAAGGCGCCGGGACCTGCCGCGTCCCCGCCTGCATCCAAGGAGCCGCCGTCGCCGCCATCACAGCTTCAGCTTCAGCGTCCTCTGCTTTGGCCACTGCTACCACGACAGATCAGGTGACCGTCGCCCCCGCCCGAACTCCGCCCCGCACCACCATTGGCCGGGGTGCAGTAGCTGACCAGAGCCGCAGATGATTGGACAAAGTGCATGCCACTCACGGCCACCCCTTTTTACTGATTGGCTGTACGTGTCTCGAGGCGCGCACGCTCCAGGTAGAAAAGGAGGCAGGGCCGAACTCGGCCAGCTCCCACAGCCAGGCTGCGGGCTCCGCGGACTTCGGGAGGACGCGAGGGGCGGGGCGGGGCCAGTGGGGTGCCAGGGAGGGCTGCGCTTTACAGGTCCCCACACGCAGGGCTTCGCCCTTCTTTTAATCTTCTTTCTGCTTAAAACTGCAAGAATGGTTTCTTTTTCCTGCCAATGCACCCTCTGTGGGAAGAGAAGAGGGCCCAGGATAGCAACGAGGAACACCAGCACGTAGGGAGGAGGAGGAGGGTCCAGAAGAGAGATCTAAGGAACATCAAAGAGAAGGGGAAAACCCAGGGCGAAAACTTGGTTTCAAGGACAGCATGATTTACTATGTCAGTGTCACCTGCTGCCAGGAAGCTGGTAAGATGAGGACAGAAAACTGTTTCTTGGACTTAGCAACAACCAGAGACTTTGGCAAGAGTGATGATCAGTGTGAGGAAATAGAGACACAGTGTAGGATGGTCCTTTCTCGAAGTTTGCCTTAAAGAGAGGAGACAGAGACAGCTAGAGTCAGAAGATGGGGCACACCGCCTCAAATGAAGTGGGTGCCTTTCTTCTTTTTCTGTGGCACTTTTTGATCTCTCAGATTGGTGACCAGTAGAAACAAACAAAGAACGCCAAGAACTGTAGTCAACAATTGAACTCTTGTTAAAGATATGTACACTAACTTATTCAGGAGGAAGTGAACTGATGTCTGCAACTTAGTTTCAAGTGCAACAAAAATAAAATGGAGAGAAGCATTGTTACATAGATGGGTGTGTGATGAAGCAATGCTAGGAAAATCTTAATGGCAGAAGCTACAGGGTAGATATATGGGTGTTCACTGTAAGCTTTTTTTGACCTTGAGTGCGATCCTGTCCTCTCCCTCCCTCTCTCTCTCTCTCTCCCCCCCCACACACACACTGGGTTGAACAGTGTCCCCCTAAAATTTATGTGCATCTAGAACTTGTAATGTGACCTAATTTGGAAAGAGGATCTTTGAAGATGCAATCAAGATAAAGTCATGCTGGATTAGGGTCGTGTCCTTATAAAAAGAGGGAAATTTGGACACAGACACACAAGGAAGAATGCCTGTTGAGGATGAAGACAGATTAGAGTGATGCAGCTGCAAACCAAGGAACTCCTGGAGCCACCAGAAGCTGGAAGAATCAAGGAAGGGTTCTTCTCCAGAGCTCTCAGAGTGAGCAGGGCCCTGTTGACACCTTGATTTTGGACTTCTAGCCTCTAGAACTGGAGAGAATAAATGTCTGTTGTTTTAAGCTGCCCAATTTGCGATAATCTCTCTAGGAAACTAATATATGTTTGACATTTTTGAAAATACATGGAAAAGAAAGTTTAATAATGCCCATTGTCTGCACAGATCTGGGGACATAGAGTCTCACCTACACAGTGGTGAAGTATTAGTTGGCGGAACCTTTTTTGGAGGATAATTTGGGAGCATCTAACAAACTGTATGTCCTTTAATCAAGCAATTTCCCTCTTAGGGATCCATTCAACAGAAATAGCTGAGCACAAGACACACACATAGAGAGGTCCATTTTGGCACCATTTGTAGTTGCAAAAAGTTGGACACTCATTACTGTACACTGGGACACTGTGGCCAGCCACAGCTGCTTCTACCCCTGCCACTCAAACACCGGGATGTTTGTGTCTGACTTACTTCACTTAGCATAACGTATTCAAAGTTCAACCACTTTGTTGCACATGTCAGAATTTCTTGACTTTTTATGGCTGAATAATATTTTATCACAAGACCACATTTTGTCTGTATGTCAATGGACACTTAAGTTGATTCTCCCTTTTGGGTACGGTGAGTAACGCTGCTGTGAACACTGGTGTACAAAGACGTGTTTGTACCCTCTTGATTAGGTTTCGATGGGAATTATATTTAAGGAGTAGATCAGTTCCGGAGAACCGACACCTTTACTATATCAGGTCTTCCTGTTCACTATGGGAGCTCTCTCCACTCACTTAGGTCTTCTTTAATGTTTTATAATAAAGTGTTTTGATTTTCCTTATATACGTCTTTCACGCCTTCTATTAGATTGATTGGTAGGTGCCTTGTAGCTTTTGTGAATGGTGTCTTATTTTCAATTATATTTTCTAATTCTTTGTTGCTGGTGTTCTTATAGAAATGCAATTGTTTTTTGCATGTATTGGTCTTGTAGCTGGGACTCTCTAAAGCCTTATTTCCAAAAATTCGTCTATAAATTCATTTGGATTTTATCCATAGAGCTATCATCAATGAATAATGACAGTTTTGTTTCTTTACAATCATAATACCTTTGACTTCCTTTCCTTTGTCTTATTGCTCTGGTACAGTAGTTTTGTTCTAGATTTTGAAAGCTTCCATATAAAAAAATATTAGTTTTTTTTGTAGATAGAGTCTATCAGGTTAAGAAAAGGTTTTTTTTTTGTAGACTATCAGATTGAGAAAGTTCCCCTCTATAGTTTGCTAAGAATTTAAAAAATTATGAATATTATTTTATCAAGTGCTTCTGTATCTATTGAAGTAATCATATGGGGTTTCTCCTTAAATCAGTTAATATGGGGAATGGCACTTAAAATTTCACAATCTCAGGACAAGTCAAATTTTGCCGTGAACCTAAAACTGCCCTAAAATATAGTCTATATAAAAAACATCAGATCGTGGAAGCATCCGTACAGTATGATATCATTTAAAGTTTAAAAACCTGCAAAACAATGTTTATTTATGAAGATAAGTATGTAGCAAATCACAAGTACATAAAAAATGAAACATTCTCTCATTGGTTATAAAATCTGAACTCATCATCATGAAATGTAATTGCTTTGTTCAAATGGACATAAAATATATACAGGAAGAAGGGATGTTACATTTGAACCTATAAATGTAAACTGGCCGACAGTCTCTTTTTATCTATATTTGCATTTGCAAGTGTTTCCTTTTTTACTCCAAGTGATTTTTTTCCCCTGCTGGTCATTTTTCAAATGTTTCATTTTGAATTAGATACACAGTTGCAATCCTCATCATCTCTGAATCTTCTTGCTGGCTCATTTTTGTGGTTCATTTTTTTCCTTCCAGATTTTGTAACTGCACACAAACTTTGTTTCTTTAGTAGAGTGTTCTTCAGATTTTGCTCAGATAGCAGCTTGTGACTTACTTGCTTTTTCCACCCTCCCTGTGTGCCTGATCCTTTAATCTTTAAGCCTTACGACCTAAGATTTATCCACTCAGGTCTATAGTCATGGGGACAATAAGTTTTGGTTACATTAAGGGTAACGTCCTAGCTTTAGACATGTTTCAACCCCAGGCCCATTGAGGCAGAACAACAGCCGCACTGGCCACTGGGACCAGGCCCCGGGACCAGACTGGATGGCGCCAGGCAGATTCCAGAACTGAACAGAATGATCAATTACGCCAGCCATCCAATCGTCCAATCAGGAGCATCCATGCCCTTAGTTTCCATGGCGACTGATTTTTTTATATCTGTCCTGAGACTGGCAGAGGGCAGGGTGTTGTCAAGAGCTTTAGCTAGTTTGCTGGAGTCTCCGTGACCTGCAACTCCCTGAAATAAATCCTTACTTTCTTTGCTGCAAACCTGCCCGTATTCCTTCTAGGATTCACGCACAGGCAAACAGACCCCTTTAGTTTTGGTAACAATTTCTATTATAGTATTTTCCACATTCTGCCTGACACTATCAATTTCAGAGGTCCCCAAGGGTTTCAACCTGTTCTTGTTTCTGCTGCCCATTGAGCATCTTTTCATTATGTGCCTGATCTTTGTGAGGTCTTTTTGGTTGATCTTCACCTGTGGATGAACTGGGGGCCTAAACTGAGCTTGCTTTTCTCTAGAGAGGATTTGCTTTGGGCTTCTGCCAGGAGCACCACCACCTGGATCCACTTTTACTCCCACCCGAGGTCCCAAACTCAGTCTAGGTGTTCCCCTTCCCACCTCCCACCGCAGCGCACTGACTGAGCCCTCGACACCTCCCGCCTCCTGGGAACAGCCAGGGGAGGACTGAACTGCTACTCGCTTCTCCCTACTTCGCTAACTTCGGGTTTTGCGGCAAGTCCATTTAGCCTTGTTCTGCCTGTTTTGCAAAATGAAATTAATTCCTACTTTTGCAAGGTTCTGGGGATTACAGACAGTGGCAGAAGTCAATGGCTGGTGTGTGCTGAGAGTTCGATCCCCACCTAATCAAGGGCCTTCCTGTCCAGAGGGTCACCTCCCACCCCACCCTACAGAAAGGCCAGAGGTAAAACAGCACGATGCAGAGGTTTTATTGTTTACAAAACATGGCAACCCGGCCTCAGGGGACTGGAGTGATGCCAGGGACACAGAAAGGACGGAGAGGTTGGTGGGCCTCAGCATGGGGACAGCAGCCCGGTCCCATTGGGCTCCACTTGTAGCAAAGGGCTGCTATTCTGCCCGCAGCCTGGGGCTGGCTCCTGCCCATGGTTCCCAGGCCTGTGGGAACCTCCAGCAGAAGGGAATCCGTGATGAGGTGGGGAGCAGCCCCCAACTGCAGGGGCCTGGCCACCTACCCCCGACTGCCCTCCCTCGGGACATAGGCCCTGGGAAAGGACACTTGAAGGCCAGAAGGGCAGAGGCCCTGGCCTAAATCTCCTCCTCCCAGAGTGGTCAAGTAGGAGCAGCTGTGACCCTCCCGTCAACCGAAGAACAGCAGAGGAGCTGGAATGCTCACCAACTAGGGGAGGTCACCCTTTAAGGGTTATGAACAAATCTGCCTAAAAAACCGTATCTGGGCTCAAAGCATCAGTCCATTCCCCAGCCCCAGCTGTGCGCGGGGCGAGCCCCCAGAGGCAGCGCTGGGAGCCTGGCAGCTGGGGCTTGGGTCCCAGAGCTGCCTCTTTCCCAGGCCTCAGGAGGCACCTGGGTCAGGGCTGGGTGTGACCGGTCTATCTCCCGGGCTGCAGGTGGTGGTGGAGCTGCTCCGCCTGGCTCTTCAGGCGCTGGAATTCCTCCTGAATGAAGTCAGTCAGGGCTTTGCGCATCTCCACCTGAGGGGAAAGACTGGAGCTGGCCTGCAGCCCTCAAAGACCTTTGTCCAGGGACCGCCCCGCCCCAGGCCAAAGGCACCGGGAGTGGCCGAGGACAGCCAAGGGCAGCCCGGGGCAACTCACAGCAGACTTATTCTCTGCCCGGAGCCGCTCCAGCACAGGCAGGGCGCTGAAGGGCTTCCCGATCAGCACGGTGATCTTCTGCAGGGAGATGGAAAGGTGACAGGAATAGGGTGAGTGCCCGCAGCCCCAGCCACATTGCCCTGGGGAGCCAGAAGTTACGTCCTGCCCCTAACTTGCTTTGTGCTCCGTTGAGCTACTCTCCTTCTTTAAAACGAGGCTCAGTGGCGTCTGAGGCCCATTCCAGTCCTTGGGTTCATGCTCTAAATGTCCTGTAGTGTCCCAACCCCGGGGCCCAACCCTGATTCCTTTGCTCTCCTTAAACTGGCCTTGGTGCCGGGAAGTTCCTGTGTGCCACATGGTCCCCCTGCTGCAGCCTCAAGCTCAGCATCTCCTGAATCTGGCCCCAGTCATTGCTGAGTGGGAGACCAGGGGCAGATAGACAGACAGACTGACGAAGGTCAGCAGCTTCTACCCACCTGTCCAAAGCGAGGGAAGTAGGGCCGGCTGTTAGGAAGGACGTCATTCATGCCTGCAGCACAGTGGACAGAGGCTGGGGAGCAGGTGTGGGGCGCAGCAGGGCGGCCCCAGTACCCACCCAAGCACCCTCTCCCTGCCACCCAGTAGAACACCCCCCCAGACACCTCCTATGGGAGCCTGTCTCCCCACCCTCAGACCACAGGCTCAGCCTAAGAGGGATGCTCACCGACATGCCACAGTGGCAGGATGATGGGGTTGAGGTGACACTCGGCAATCAGGCGCCCGATTCCTGCCCCAGGGAGAAGGAAATGGCACAAGCGGAGCTTCAGTGCCAGCCGCCAGCTGGGGTCACCCCTGCCGTCCCTGTTCCCTGGCTGCTGCTACCAACACACCCATCGCCCTGTGTGCCGTGGCCTGACCGAGCTGGAGAGGGCCAGCAGCCCTTACCCCACTTGAAGCGCAGGAACTCAGAGCTCATGTTGACTTTCCCTATCGAGAGAGACAGGGGACAGTGATGAGGATTTGGAGGGGTCCGGGGGTCCCGACCGTATTCTTGGGCATGCTCTGACCCTGCCAGCCCCACTGACCTTCGGGGAAGATGTGCACCCAGTCTCCATGGTTGAGCTTCTCCAAAATGAAATCCATTCCCTTCTGGTAGACACCATCTCCTGCCCAGAAAAGGCCTCTCCCCATCAGTCTCCATTCTCCCAGGGCCCCCTCCCCTGTCCCTGGGAATGAAGCAGAAGCTCAGGGACTTCCTCTCGCCACCGCACACATCCAGAGGGACACCCTCCAACGACTGTCTCTCCTGGGCCCCTCAGTCCCAGCTGCACCACTGTGCACCGCGCCGTGGCCCGTGGCATCCTTTGTTCAATAATATCCTTTAAAACTCTGAGTGCTTGTCACGTGCAAGGTAGCGTCATCATCATCTCAAGCTGTCTTCGACTCAAATTCTGAACTTGACGATTCCTCTACTGATCGCCAAGCTCACCTTCTGCCGTTGGTCACGCCACAACCTCACCCGATGGGCAGCTCGGCCACAGGCATGCTATGCCCCTGGCAGACCCCCGACCCACGCACCGCCCTCCCTCCCCAGCCAAGCTCTTGAAGCCTTCTTTCTCCTTGGGATGCGCCACCTTGGGGGACTCTATATCTGCTGCCCCTGCCCCGGAGGGCACTGCCGGAGCAAACCGAGTCTTTTCATGACTTCCAGCCTCGCTAGGGCCCGATTCTATACAACATCTCTCTCCCAGGGGCCCGGCCAGTTACCGTCGCCTTGCCTCACGGGCCTCCCAGTCCCGCCTGCGCCCTCTGCCTCCTCCGTCCCTCCTGCTGGCCCCTTTGTCACAGGACTCCCCTGAAAACTAGTCTCTCCATTTGATCGACATACAGTGCTACGAGTTGGGAAAAAACTGAAACTTGCTACTGAGGAAAGTGGTGTTGAGCTGTCCCCATGCTAGCAAGGCTGGCCTTAGAGATGCTGAGACCATGATACCGGACCCAGGCGGCCCGGCGCTCAGCAACAGCGCAGACGTGCGTGCCTGACGTTGTGTGGGGACAACCTGTGACCACGCACAGTGAGAACCTCATCAACCGCGTCCTTACGGTGGACAGAGACAGAGAAGGGGGTGGTCGAAGGAGCAGGGTTAAGCATCCTCATTTTAGCAAGTAGGGACTAGAGAGCCACACCGCAGACAGGTAGTGCCACAGGGCCAGTGCACCGGGGACCCGACTTGCAACCTGTTCTCTGCGAGGCTGTCTTTGGAAGGTGCTGGTTAGGGCTCCAGGAGTCGGAGGTGCCAGCTCCTTGTCTGCTCAAACGCACTGGTGCAACCCAGCCACCCAGCTTGAAATCAAAGTTTGAAAACAATGCTATTGCTTTTGGAGCCACACTTCACAATGGTTAGCTTTTGCAAACACCCTTTCTGCTCACTTGGAGAGCTCGTACGAGATTGCTCTGATACTTCAGGTCCTGTCGCAAAGCCTACACTTCAGGGAGGAAAGGGGGATTTCTTTGGAACACAGATGGGAAGTGTGCCAGATGCTTCCTTTGCTTTAACACACGTTCAGATCTCTGCTATTCAGCAAATGTGTTTGATAAAAGGCTTGTCCCCGCCCACTTTCTCTCCCTGGAGGTGCTTAGGATTAAGGTTTGGCTTCAGGAGGCAAGAAATGAACCTGAAAGGCATGTCTGCCTGAGGCTGCAGAAGGGAGGAACTGAGACTCAGGCTGGGGTACATGAGCAGAGGCCCCATCTCTAGAGCAGGATGTGATGAACACCAAAGTCACCAGGCATGACACTGTAGTCTCTGCTTGTGCTCTAGAGGGACAAAGTAGTTTCCAAAATCAGCAAAAAGAAAAAGCGCTCCAGGCAGCTGTCTCTGAGGAGTAGCCTGAGGGTTTGCGGGTGCTGCAGCTTTTCATTTTTTTTAGGTTTATTGTATTTTACCGTGTTTTACTTTGATTGACTAGAAATAAAAATACTTCCTTTGACACTTCTAACACGCTGGATTACTTCTTCCTCTCTCTTCCTGACCCACCAACCTCTGTGGGGAAGTGCCCACCCCTGCTGTCTCCTTTCCCCTCCCCTCCAGCTCCCAGAAGCTCCCGAGGCAAGAAAAGTTTCTCGGGGTCCTGCTTTGCTTCCTTCCTCTCTGGCCATTGCTTCCTGTTGCCTTGGTGACTTGTCTGTCCTTGTGTGCTCTGAGGTGCCATTCAGAGCCCCTGCTCTCTCCCTGCTCTTCCCTTCTACAATCTCACCTCTGTTTGCGACTTCCTTTGTGGTTGAGTCCCCAGTATCTTCATTCTCAACCAACTTTTCAAGTTCCAGAACTGCCTCTGGGACTGCGCCTCTCCTTGGGTGACAGGCTCCTCAGATAAAGCATGTGCTAAACGGTACTCACTTTCCCTCCCAAGCACCACACTGCTTTCCCTTCGTACCGTCTCCCCAGTGGCTCGGTATCACCAGATGTCACCCACTGTCGTCTCTGAGTTCTTTTTTCTTTGCCCCCTCCCACACCCAACCTATCAACAGGCTCGGTCAACTCTGCCTCCAGAGGATATCCCAAAGCTGTCCCCTTCTCTGGCTCTCTACAGTGACCCTCAGAGGCCCAGCTGCAATCGTGTGCTGCCAGCATTGCTGTGACAGCCCCTGGGCTCCTCGCCTGCCCTGGCCCTGCTCCCATCCACCAGCCTCTGCACCCAGGGTGCTCGTGCTCTCTCCCTCAAGCACACACCACAGCACATCACTGTCCCGACGAGAGAGCAGAGTCCAAAATCCTGAACAGGATTATTCCAGAACCTTCACATTTGGCCTGCAACCTGCATTTCCCACCGTTATCGCTTCCAGCATCTAGAATGCTTTTCCTTTCATTCTCTGCCTAGAGAAGTTCTACTCCGCCAGAGGGAAGAGCAACCTGGGTTCAAATCCTCGCTTTGCCATCTCTGGCCCCATCACCTTGAGCCAGCAGCTTAATCCCTCCAAGCCCCATTATTTGGAGAATGGGAACCGAAATGGCCCCTACCTCCTGAGGCTCTCGAGAGGTGCTGGGCAGTCATTCAATGCCACACACCTCACCTCACAAGCACGCTTGTTCTCCCCAAACCCTGCAGCCTGTGACACATGCCTCTGCCATCACAGACCCGTGACACCACAGAGACGTCAGCGAGTCTTTTAGTAACGTTCTCAAGAGAAGGGGCTGTGAATGATGCCGCCTTGACTTCTAATGCCACAGTTCTAGGTTCGCTCAGCCGTCAGGCAGTCACAGAGACTCGACCTCTGTCCAAGAAGCCTTGACTCCTCCAGCAGCCACCGCCACCTCTGCTGCCACTCAGTGCAGCTGGACAGCCAGTGGGGCAGCAGCCCCTGGCTCCCCTTGCTCCCAGGCTTTCTGTCTCACCTGGGCCCCTCTACTCCCAGTGCTGCCAAGCCAGAGGCACTGGCTACCAGGCTCCCTGTCCCAAGGAGGCCAGAGAAGCCCGCAGGAGCACCCCCTGCACCCACTGGCCCACCAGCCCCTGCAGGAAGAGCAGCTCACCTCGGCATACGGGCACGCACTTGCCCAAGCTGAAAAAGTGGGAGTGTAGCTCCTTGGTGAAGCAGATGTCTGCCGCTGCAGGAGTCCTGGGGTGGGAACAGACGCGGTCATCCCCGCCTCCCCCGCACCCTGCTTCCGGGCCCACCCCACAAGCGTGATGCATGACAGCAGCAGCACTGGGCAGCGGAGGCACAGGAGGGCCTGTGGGGCCCCACCCCGTGCCCTGCCTGGACTGCTGGATGCCGCCTCCTGGGCAGAGCAGGAGGAGGGCAAATCTGGGCAGAGACAGGTGAGGCCGGCCAGGCCCACTGGGAGGGGCCCGTTCCTCCTCACCAACGCATCAAGTTCAGGTTCCAGATGTGGCGGAGTTTCAGGATCCCTAGAGGAGAGGAAAGGCTTCATGCCCCAACTTACCTTGTCCCTAGAGGGCACCGTTTTCTGTCACCTCATTTCAAGGAATGAAGGACAAGGGCAGCAGCACTACCATTTCCCTACGGCCAAAGTGGCATCTTCCAGACCCTTGGGCTGGACCCCCACATTCTCCCTGGCTCCTCTCTCTCTCTCTCTCATTCCCATGTCTCACTAGTCACTATGTCTGGTCTGCCTACTTCCCTGACATATTTTGACATTCCCTACTCTCCTACGCCTCTCTCTCCAATGTCACTGTCACCACCCTAGTCTAGACTACTGTATGGCTCTAAAGCCGCCTTCCTGGCCACAGACCATTCTCTGCCCCGCAGCCATGGTGAGCCCCATACAGCTCCAACTACACCAGGTGGCTCCCCACAAGCTGTACGATAGTCCAACCTGCATTCGGAGGTGAAAGCTCTGGGCCCCCCTCTATCCAGACATCCAGGTTGCCAGAGCCAAGCAGCTCCTTGTGAAGTGAGTAGAGCGGGAACATCTAGGTGGGGAACCAGGTGGCCTCCCAGGTGAGGCTGGATGAAGGGTATAAACCCAGCCTGGGGCAAACCTGGAACCAGGATACAGGTCTTCCAGCCCCTCGTCCAGAGTTTCCCTGACAGGTCCTCAGATTTGTTCCCCAGACTCTGTGGGGCCTTCAATGGCTTAGAGAATGGAAGGCTCCACAGGCCTTTGTGTCTCAGTAAATAAGCTGTCAGCCCTTGTCCTGCAACCACTTCCTCACTTCCTCAAAATTTCTGACGCCCTCTCCAAATCGCCTAGCCTGAGAGGATGCTGAAGGGACTACAAATCAAACTTTCACCCTCAAGGCAGGACGCCCCAGAAACAGTACTGCCAGAGCTATGTGAAGAACCCAGGGAGAAGTGGGTTTGTTCTGCTTCTGTCTGGCCCCTTCTCTCCCTGCCTCCTTGTGCCCAGAATACTGGTCTGGGTACCCCAGAGATGAGGGTCATCCATGCAGGACTGGTGATTGGAGACGGTGATGAGGGGTGTGGTTGGGCCTCGATTCTCGATGAGCTCATACAGCACCTCCTTGTTGTGGACGGTGAGGTGGTTCATGTACTCTGGGGGGAGAGAGAGAGTGTAGGGGGATCTTGGCCTCCTTCTCCTCTGGGACCTGGGGATCCCCCTCCCCCAACCCGGTCAAGCCCACTCACTGGTCCAGAAGCAGCTGTAGGTGCCCACCAGGCCCATGACGACGCTGCTGGCCAGGGTCCAGGTGACCGGTGGCACCGCGGGGAACGGCCATTTCACGTGTAGGGGCATCACCCACACACACCGCCCCTGGTGGCCCGGTGGTGACCCTGCCACGGGGCAGCCTATGAGGCCGCACTCTAGGTCTGTGTCCTCAACCGCTCCAGAGCCGAGTCCCTAACAGTCCCGCGACACAGGCGGGCACCGCGGCTCGGCGCGACAGTGGACTAAACCAAGGTCACCTCGTGGGGCAGGCCAGAGACCGGCCCGGCCCCGCACTCTCGCCACAGACGAGCCGCCACCGGGGTCAGGGGCCGGGGGTCGCAGCGAAGATGGAAGATGGACCGGCAGCCGCACTCGCCGGAAAGCAAATCCACGCGGTACCTCGCAACCCTACCGCCTGTCGCAAAACGCGCTCAGGCCGCTTGACGGCAGCGGGGGTGGCTCCGTGGGCCGTGTGGCCCCGCCCCGCGCCGGGCCCCGCGCGGGGACCCGCGACCCGCCCCGCGCCCCGCGCCACCGCGGCCCCAGCGCAAAGCGGGTTCCCGCTGCGCGCCCCTTTTGTCTCAATTCGTCCATGGAAAGTCCCCGTAGGTAACAAGGGTTGCACAACACGATTCCCTGACACCATCCAAACTCTGGGCTGGCAGATCACTTTGATTTTAGTTGTTTTCCCTCTTTTTTTTTTTTTTGAGGTTAAATTCATGTAACGTAGAATTAACCTAACCATTTTATGGTATTTTATAGCACTTAATGTTTTATGTACATCACATCTTTATATATTACACAATGTAATTCTATATAATTACAACATTACAGAATTGTACTGTGTACATATATAATATATAATGTAATGTTATGTAACACATGTAGCAATATATGTATTATAGTATTGTTATCACTACATTCACAGAGTCAACACCTCTAGTTCCAAAATATGTTCGTCACCCTCAAAAGAAAGCCGTGTACCCCTTAAGAAGTCTATTTTTTTCTTTTTAAAGCATGATTTTATTGATTTAATTTTTTTTTTCCAACCTGCTCATTCATCACGACCCCCAATCCATTTAGCGCTTGGCTCAGGCAATGGCGACATAATGCTGACGACCACGCCACAATCATCCAGTTAAGACCCACCTCCCACCTTTAGACCCCGCCCGAGTTCCCCAGTTGTCCCAACAGCGACAGTGCCGTACCCCACGCGGTACTGAGCTGCCAGCTCTCTAGTCCTCTTCTCTCGGGGACAGAATCTCAGTCCGCCCTTGACTTCTACCACCAGTCCCTGAAGCGGCTGTCGCTCACTTTGGGTCAGCAGAGAGCTCAGGAGCGTGCAGCCACACACCGTGACGTGGCAAGAAGGGTCTTGTCCTCAGAGGTGACAGGTTCCCCGCGGGCCTCGTGGGGCGTGAGCTCCAGCTTTTGCATCTTCCCGTACAAGATGCCGCCTGGAGGCGTCTGGCGGCGGGGGCTGAGCGCCAGGCCTTGGGGAACTCAGTTCAAGATCTACACTCGGGCGCCAGCTCCTCCGCGCCGCCCGCCGTTGGCACAGGCAACCACTCATTAAGGGGCTGCAGTCACTTGATCGCTCTCCGTGACTCACTAGTCCGTCGAATGCCTGCAGCCCGGGCCTCCAGCCCCGCCAGTCCCACTAGGGCCAGGGGAAGGCGGGGTCTAGTGGGAAAGCGGACCTGCAAGTAGGCTGTTCCCAGGCTAGGCGCCCAGCCTCCCTGCCACAGCCGGGTGGAGCCGCGGCCGGGCCTGCCTGCCGGGATGGGCGGGGCGGCCGGCCAGTCGGGACGGGCGGGGCAGCTCCGCTGGCCTTGACGGGTGGGTCTCACTCAGGCAGCGCCTTCGTGTTTTCTCCTCCATCCCTGCCAGGAAGGCGCTGCAATTTCGTGGGGTGTTGCGATCCGCTTACAGCCGAGACCTGCGTGCGGACAAGCTGGTCTACGCAAGTATGGGAGCCCTCCGGGCAGAGGGAGGGATGAAGTTGCACCCCCCACCCGGTGACAGGGGAGTGGGGGTGGATAGGGAGAAGGAAGTTAACCTCAGGACTGGGGCGAAGGCCTGGTGGAGTGGGGAGCTGGAGCTGGGCTTTGGGCTGAGGCTAGAAACATGCAGTCTTGTTCTTGCCCTCCACTTTTTTGAGGGCCCCGGGCCCTAGAGCCTCCAAGCCTGCCCTTGCCAGCGCAGGGCTGCCCCCCAAATGCCCTCATACATCCCAGAATAGGCAGGAAACCCAAACTAACTTGAATGACACAGCAGGTGACTAGGGAGAAACAGGCATCCAGCCCAGCCAGGAGAGTGAAGTAGATATGCAGAAATACAATGACTGACGAACAGGGGTGCGAAAGACAAAGGCAGGTAGAGTCTGAGAGAGACTGAAAGTGAGCCCAAGGGGAAGGTGACAAGGTGACAGAGAAGAGCAGGCAGATAGAAATAGAGAGACTTATGTCACTGAATGAGAGCCACATGAACAGGGAGTGGATCACGGGACTGAGCCCGAAAGAACATCGTCTGAGCGAGTCTGAGACAAAGATAAGAGAAGCTCAGGAAGAGGAGGCTCCAGTTCATAAGATGAACAACAATAAGGGCTCGCCAGGGAGAGGCGTGGAACGGGGCCCCATCACACACTCCAGTAGGATGATTTGGTGTATCTTGAGATAATTTTAAATGCATATGCCTTTAAATTCAGCAATTCCACTCCTGGGAGCTTATCTTAAAGATAACATCTCACATGTTGGGGAGAGAGATATGTGTGCAGATGTTTCTTCTAGTTGCTAATGGTGGAAAGCTGAAGTAGAATCCTTGTGCACTGTCGGTGGGAATGTAAATGGGTGCAGCTGCTGTGGGAAATAGGCCGGCGATTCCTCAATAAATTAAACATGGTGTTACCATGTGAGCCAGCAATTCCACTTCTGGGTATGTACCCAAAAAGACTGAAAGCAGGAACTTGATGGAGGAACTCGTATTCACAGCAGCATTACTCACAGTAGCCAAAAGGTAGAAGCAACCCCAGTGTCCATCCACAGGAATGGATGAACGACACGTGGTTTTCCCATACAATGGAATGTTATTTAGCCTCAGAAAGGAAGGAAATTCTGACACATGCTACAATGTGGAAGGACGTTGAGGACATTATGCTGAGCGATGCCATCCTGTGAGGTTCCTGGAGGAGTCAAACTCATAGAAAGTAGGGTGGTTGACATTGCTAAAACCAAAAGACAACCTACTGAATGAGAGAAGATATTTGCCTAATAAGGGGTTAATATCCAAAATTTATAAAGAACTCATACAACTCAACAGTAGAAAAGAAACATTACAATTAAAAAAAAAACGGGCAGAGGACCTGAATAGGTATTTCTCCAAAGAGGCCATACCGATGGCCGATAGACATATGAAAAGATGCTCAGGGTCACTAATCAGAGAAATGCAAATTAAAACCACAATGAAATATCACCTCACACCTGTCAGAATGGCCATAATCAATAAATCAAAAACAACAGGCACTAGAGGACGTGGAGAGAAGGGAATTCTCATGCACTGTTGGTGGGATTGCAAATGGGTGCAGCCACTATGGAAAAATTTGGGAGTTCCTCAAAAAACTAAAAATAGAACTGTCTTGTGACCCAGCAATTGCACTTTGAGGTATTTATCCAAAGAAAAACAAAAAACTAATTCGTAAAGATTTATGCACCCCTGTGTTCACTGCAGCGCCATTTACAATAGCCGAGATACGGAAGCAACCTAAGTGCCCATCAGTAGACAATTGGATAAAGTAGTTTGGGTTCATACATACAATGAAATGTTACTCAGCCATAAAAAAAAAAACGAAATCTTACTATTTGAATGATATGGATGGACCTAGAGGGTATTATGCTGAGTGAAGTCAGACAGAGAAAGAAACATATATGATCTCACTTATATGCAGAATCTGGGGAACAAAAGGAACAAACGAAATGAAAACAGACTCAGACACAGAGAACGAAGTAGTGACTGCCGTAGTGACTGCCGGGGCGGGGGGGAGGAGGTTTGGAGGAGTGGGTGAAAAAGGTGAAGGGGTGAAGAAGTACAAATTAGTAGGTGCAAAGCAGACACGGGGACATGGAGCACAGCGCAGGGAATATAGTCAGCAGTATTGCAATGGCTGTGTGGGTGGCAGGTGGGTGCTAGAGCGATCGAAGGGATCACAAATTATATAAATGTCTAACCATTGTGCTCTATACCTAAAACTAATACAGATAAATAAATAAAATGTGAAATTCAAAAAAAAAAAGTAAGATGGTTGGTGCCAGGGGCTGGGGGACAGGGAATGAGGGGGTCAGTGTTCAATGGGGACAGTTTCAGTTCGGGAGGATGAAAAAGTTCTGGGAATAGACAGCGGGGTGGCTGCACAAGAGTGTGAATGTGTTTCACGCCACAGAATCGTACGCTTAAAAATGGTTAAGATGTTAAATTCTATGCTATGTTTATTTTACCACAATTAGAAGAATGAGGTCGAGCATGCCAATGCCAGAAAGGTGTCCATGGGGAGAAAGCCAGGAAGTCTGCAGCACTGGCAGCTCTGGGATGGTGGTGCTGGGCAGCAAGATGAGCGTTGCTTTGTCTGACCAATAACACCATGTTTTTCTGAAGACAGAACCAAGCACAGCTGGGACCACACCCAGGGCCGACCTGGATCCCTCCGGAGGGTCCCAGCAGTCCGCAAACAGCCATGCACTGCCCAGCCGTGCTCCTGCTCCTCCTCCTGACTGGTGGGGCTGAGGCCTTTCGCATCTGCGCCTTCAACGTCCAGCGGCTGACACTTACCAAAGTGGCCAAGGAACATGTGATGGACACCTTAGTGCGGGTAGGTTCATCCCTGTAGGCAAGCTGCTCCGCTGAGGACCATGAGCCAAAGACTCCAGCCCTGCCAGACCGGGGGTGGGGGGGGGGAAGTCCCAGAGAAGAGGGGACTTCAAGAGACATGGGTGCAGAGGCGAAGAGCAAAGTCCCTCCCTGTCATTGGCCTGAGTCTTCTTCTGTGAAACGGGTTCAGTGTAGATTCTGACGGCATCCAGTATCCTCCCAGGTCCTTTCTAGTCCTAGTGCTCTCTGTGGGCCACAGCCAGCACACGACACTCTTGCCCATATTAGTGGCAGTTCCTCAGGGACTCCACTCCCATCTCAGGGCAGCGGTCACTGAGTGGAACCGGTCTTCTCGGTGTTCTGCAGATCCTGGCTCGCTGTGACATCATGGTGCTGCAGGAGGTGATAGACTCTTCTGGAAATGCCATCTCTCTCCTGCTTCGAGAACTCAACCGGTGAGGCAGGTTCAATGGGTGTAATCCCGGGCCCCTCGAGCCTTATGGCCCCTGACCTTGGGCTCCCCTTTCCTGGCAGATTTGATGGCTCTGGGCCCTACAGCTTCCTGAGCAGCCCCCCTGGGGCGCAACACATACATGGAGAAGTACGTGTATATCTACCGGTAAGCACAGGTGGCGGCCGGGGAAACTTGGTGCTCGGCTCACTGTGAGGTGGCTCAGAAGTCCTAAAGGGTACAGGCCCTTTCCTCCTGGGGCAGCCCTCACCTTCTCATCACACTTTTCCTCCTCAATGGCTTTATTCTGAGATCTGCCTATCCTCTACCCTCGCCAGCTTTGGTGTCCTCGTGTAGGACAGCAGAAGGCCTTCACACAAAGATGTCAGGTCCCTCTGCCTCTCTCCCATGGAAGCCACTGGGGCTTGGGACAAGTCTGGTTGCTAAAAGCAGCTGTTTCTAGAAAGAGGCTTGATGGGGGCCCGTCGTGGGCCTTGGGTAGACACAGTATTCTGAGACAGCTCTAAGTTCCTGGGAGGGCAGCCTGGCAGGGGGAGCCCTTTGGGGGTCAGGATCGAGAGGGCAAGGGGGACGGTCGGGGAAGGAGACCTGTTTCTCTGTGTAGATGGAGTTAGATACTATCTAGAATTCACTCCAAAGGAATGGGAGAACAGAAACATGTCCACACAGGAGTGCTCATAGCAGTATCACTCATAACATCCCAAAATGGAAACGACCCAAGTGTGAATCACCTGATGAATGGGTGAATAAAACGTGGTTTCTCCAACAGAATGTTATTCACCCTTAAGAAGGAACAAAACACTGACTCAGGCTGCAATATGGCTGGATGTTAGAAACCTACGCTAAGAAAGCAGATACAGGAGAGCACATATTATTTAATGACGTTCACATAGAATGCTCAGAATAGGCAAATCTATAGACAGGGACTAGATCAGTGGCTGCCAGAGGCTAAAGGGGAGGAGAATGGAAAGTGACTGCTAACAGGTATAAGGTTTCTTTTGGGGCGAAAAGAACGTTCTAAAATTGATTGTGGTGATGGTTGCACAACTTTATCAATGTACTAAACACCACTGAATTGTGCATTATATCTCAATAAGAAAAAATCCTAGAAAAAAAAAGGCTGAGAAGGCTGTGCCTACATGAAACAGAGCTGCTTATGGAGGGCCCCCTTCCTGAGTGCCAGCTCTGATGTTGGCAGTTGCAATCCAAGATCAGTGATGCAGGGCCACTGCTTTCTGTCCCTGGGTCCCCCAGGTCACACAGGACGAAGGTCCTGGATTCCTACGTGTACAATGATGAGAAGGAACGCTTTGCTCGGGAGCCCTTCGTAGCCCAGTTCACTTTGCCCAGCAACGGTAGGAGGGCAAGGGTGTCTGGCTGGCTTTATTGGGAACTTGGCCCCCAGAGGCTGGGTGGAGCAGGGCCAGGAGTGGAAGGGAGCCCTCCACATCTGGGGCCTTGCAGTCCTTCCCAGCCTGGTGTTGGTCCCCCTGCATACCACTCCGAAGGCTGTAGCGGAGGAGCTGGACGCCCTGTACGACGTGTTTCTGGATGCCACCGAGCACTGGAAGAGCGAGGTAGGGCTGGCCAGATTGCACTGGATGGATGGGGACCGGATGGCAGGGCGGCCAGGCCCGACGGCTTTTCTCCTCTGCAGGACATAATCCTGCTCGGGGACTTCAATGCTGACTGCGCTTCGCTGCCCAAAAAGCGCCTGAGCGAGCTGGACCTGAGAACTCATGCCGAATTCTACTGGGCGATTCCCGATGAGGAGGACACCACTGTGCGGGCCAGCACCCACTGTGCCTATGACCGAATAGTGCTCCACGGGGAGCGCTGTCAGAACCTGCTGCGGTCTGCAGCCACCTTCGACTTCCCCAAGCACTTGCAGCTCACTGAGGAGGAGGTAAAGGCTTGAGGCCAGCAGGGTCACAGGGAAGTGCCTCGGCCCCGATACTGACATTTTTGTTCCACTGCACACATCCAGGCCCTCAACATCAGTGACCACTACCCCGTGGAGATGGAGCTGAAGCTGAGCCAGGCAGCTCAGAAGATCCAGCCCCTCAGTCTGACCATTTTGCTGCTGCCACTCCTGCCCCTACAGCTGGGCCTGGTGGCCTGAATCGCCACGCCCACTCACTGACTGCTGCCCACACATGTGATGCCTACACTGCCTTCAGGACTGAAACCCTGGCCTCCGTCCCCGGAAGTAACTCCGTCCCTCCACCCCCAGCCCTGCCCTATTGGACTGCAGCCTCTGCCTTTGCTTTGGCTCATGCTCTTTGGTTGGGCCTGTGCCTGGCATTAGAATGTGGAAGAGGAAGCCCCGCCCCCCTCAAAGGTGGGGACTAAGCAGGCTGTAGGGCTGGGGGAGGGGAAGAAGGCTCAGGAGGCAGTGATCTTGGCTAAATGGCAGGGCTTAGAAAAGGGAATCACAACAGTTAAAATTATTTTACATGAAAAGGAAACACACTGAAAACAAAAAGCTATATTGCAGGGAAATTACGTCTTAATGTCAAAGGGCCATCTTTACACAGGATTCACATAAATCGATATAGAGACGAATAGACGCAAGGGTGGGGATGAAACAGCTCACACACACTACTGAAAGAAAAACATCTAAACTCATTTGTAATTCAATGAAAAAAGCCCTGATGCCTATAGTAAATAAAGCCTACTGTTTCTACCCACTGTATCTCCACCCTGGCTGCTGTCAGTCCGCGTTGATACCTAAGTGCATTCACAGGTCACAATCCCAGGGATGCTAGTTGCCAAGGCTACAGTTGCAAGAGCAACGGATTAACCTCTGCAGGAATACATGGTTGCACAGGGAAGGGGCTACACTATACATAGTAAAACGTCAACAACTGTATTCGGTTTTGGTCTTGCGAGAAGCGAGACCATTTCTTCCCGAGTGTTTTCAGAGAACAGAACTTAGCAAAAACAGCAAGACATTGGAGTTGTTACAAGTTATAATCATACTTATGGTTTAGAGCAATCACCTTGAGGCCAAAAATAAAGGTACTTTTAAACTTTAGAAATGGCTATAAAAATTACAAAGCCAGGGGCATTTCAGGGGTGGGAGGGACTAAGCACTGCATACAATCCAGGCTCTTCTCCAGGTGCCTCAAGCCATCTCACCTAGCAGCAGCACCCTCAGGGCCTATTCTTGCCGCTCCGCTCCCCAAGGACACCTCCAGAACCTCTTACCAGAGTAGCCCTGGCACACAAGGATGCACAGGCTGAGGGAAGCTGCACAGTATCTGCCCATAGGGCTTTTGTCAAGCCCTATGAGTGTTTGCTCGCCGGCCCTGCTAAACTGTCAGCCTTTTTTGGAAGAAAAAGGAATAGTGTGACACAGGTTCCCAGAGGCTCCCCCCTCCTCCATGAACCCAGAGGCAGAGACAGACAGAAATAAGGATTTATTAGTGTAAGAGTGAGAGGAGAGCATTGTCAAGACTCATGAGTGCAGGGCCCGCCATTTGTCCAGGGGGCCTCGATTAGGGATGTATTTGACCCCACAGCCATCTGGGATGAGCCGCTTTTCAGCCACCATGTCTTCGAACTCATCCGCATTAAACTTAGTAAAGCCCCACTTCTTGGAAATGTGGATCTGTGGAAAGAAGAAGCATTGAGTCAGGATGTCTGGGTTTGGGGCCAAGGAAAGGCAGGACATCAAAGCTGCAGCACTATTTACCTTTTGACGGCCAGGGAACTTGAACTTGGCCCTGCGCAGAGCCTCAATCACATGCTCCTTGTTCTGCAGCTTGGTGCGAATAGACATAATTACCTGGCCAATGTGGACTCTGGCCACCGTGCCCTGGGGCTTTCCAAAGGCACCACGCATACCTGTCTGGAGTCTAGATTAGAAATAACATGAGGTCAGACATGAGTATCCACCAGAAAAGGACTGTCTCCAAGGTCCCTTAGAACAACCCATACAGACAACAGGCTGCGCACACTACCAAGGATGCTGCTGTTTGCAGCCATTGCACACCAGGCCCCTATGAGGAAAGGAGCACGGTCGGCTTAATTGGCTGCAGTGACTTAAGACTAGCCAGGATCCCTGCAAGGGGCCACTGGGCTCATCTGAAAACCCCCCGACATGTGACTGCCCCAGCAACCTACTTTCTGGCAGATGGCTGTCACCAGGCTCAAAGCTACTCCCTCAGGAGGACCTCCTCCCCTTCCTAATGCCCTTTTGTGTTTGTTTCTGGGAGTTAAGTGTCCAATTGAAAAACCTTGTCAGCCACTGGCCTGGCTTTGCTATCAGTGGTTGAGTCTTTATTTAGGGTCATCACCTCTTTGCCCTGATAGAAAAATCAAGCCCATCACAGAGACTCTCAAGTTATGGGAAAACACCCGAGACGCAGGACATAGCTCACCTGTCAGCCCCAGCACAGGACAACATCTTGTTGATGCGAATTACATGGAATGGGTGGAGCCGCACTCGGATATGAAAGCCATCTTTGCCACAGCTTTTCACCATGTACTTGTTGGCACAGATACGGGCAGCCTCCAGGGCTAGGTGGGAAAAAGGCAGGCAGCAGGATGAGACAAGAGGTATAGAGGGAACGTAGATGTGCCCTCAGTGAACATCTTTATTGCCTGGGTGAGTTTCATTAAGAGACTCAACTGGGTGCCCATGATTAATGAACCGGTTAATTCTGGTAGAGTGGGCTCCAGATTTGGCTGGGGGAGTACAGAGAAAGAACAAGGTGAGATTAACAAGGAGCCCTACACCTTACCTTCGGAAGAGAGCTGCTCATATTCATCTGATACCATGTGGCCGCAGAGTGGGAATTCGTCCACTTTTGCCTTCTTCCGCCCCAGGTCAAAGATTCGGATCTTGGCATCTGAAAAAAGCTGGGGTAAGTTGCGTGGAGTGCCACGGGCAATTGCGTCAGCGGAGCCAAACGAGTTGGGGCGCTCTTCCGCTACTTACCAGGGACACCTCGGCAGAAGCGAGACTTTGGGTACGGCTTGTTCTTACAATACCGGTAACTGCAGGGAGGGGAAAAACCCAGGTTTGCAGGGGTCCACAAATGAACTTGACAATAGGCACTGAGAACTCCCTTCAAGGCCAAATGAGGGATGGGAAAGGTGTGTGGGGGGAGGGGGGGTGGGGGTGGTGACACGTTAATCCATAACCTGCTTCCATTCCTGGAAACTGGCTCTAAAGCAAGACAGTCAAAGTGGCCCAAAGTTACAGGATGACCATGTGAGAAACATAAAAGCATAAAAATCTTGATGTGTTAGTGGGTTTTAAATGTCCATTAAGGCCAACACTTGGAAACGGACTTTCCCAGTTAAAAACATCTGTCACTTCAAGGCACTGCATGCTACAAATCTGCCGCAGGCCTAACAGCACAGGTCATGCAGTCCACCCTAAAGAATTTTGGGCACGTGGCATTTCGCGAACGAGCCACGTGAAGGAGTCCTCGCGCCCCCTGCAGGCCACGCGACGCATCCGAACCCGTATGGCACGTAGCCAGGAAAAGACAAGAATGGCACACAAAGACCCGGGAGAAGACAGCCTGAAAATGAGTCCCATTTCCAAGACACACGGAGGGATGCAAGGCGGACGTCACTTCCAGCCTGAAAATAGCACAGCACACGCAGTCCAACATCAATGTAACAAAAAACGGAGGAGCGCTTAAAGAACGGAATTAAGTTTTAACAGAAAGAAACATATAACATAAATCAAGACCTAAGCGAACCGGAAGGTAGTGGGGAAGATTCCTCAAAGGAGAAAGCCACACTAGGGAGGCCCCACCCCACGGTTGCTTTCATAGGACAAATGCAGTTCTCTCTCCTCTATCCCACGGCAGCGAAACTGGATTCAGCACTCACCATCGGGCGGGTCGGCGGCCCATGATGGCACAAGGATCCTCAGTGGCTGCAATGAGACAAAAACCGGAACAGAAAGTGAAGATAGACCTCAAACTACAGCAGGGAAATACCAAGGGCACCGGACGAGCTTTGAACAGCACATACTCACCACGCCAGAGAAAAAGAGGCGCTCCCGCCCCTACGTAGGCCTTATATAGTCGGCCCGTCTTCACAAGTAGTAACCATAGAGTCCCCGTGAGGGCGGGGAGACGCTCTGTCAGACTCCCAGACCATAGACGCGCTGGTGTTCTGCGCATGGGTACGGGCTGAACCGGACACATGCGCAAAGCAAGGAAGTGGCTTAGCACCGGACCGCTGACGCCAACTGGCGAATGGGATTTCGCCACATCGACACCAGAAGGCCGCTTCCGACTGGCCATCATGGGCGTAGAACTTGGCCCGAGGCTTTGCTGTAACTATGACGTGTGTTCCTAACGTTGAAAGAAATGAAGTACCCCCAAGTGGGGCTCGCAGCGACCACGCACGTTTTCTGGGAAGTTGCGGGGCCCAGAATAGATTTTTCGTGCCTCCCTCTGGGCTCCAGGGCCGGGATGGGACAAGGCTGTGCCTGGAGCCTTGCCCCTGTATTTCTTTGTTGACGAGGCGGGCGGAGCGGGATCCACGCCAGCACCCCCTGCCCTAACCAAACAGTCCGAAACCTGAGTAGCTGCGAGCCCTGCTCCATGTTCCTGAATGAGAGATGTCCCTTAGGAGTGAGGCCGAGGAGATGCCTCCACAGAGATTCAGGGCCTGTTCCATCGGGCAGAAGAAAGAGACGCTGTGCTCCCCATGATGACTTGGAGAGGGGGAGAAGGCTGCGACCCCATTCGGATGGCAAAAAAGCATGGTCATTCTGTCTACCGCCCCGGCAGTAGAGGCCTGGCTCCGCGCTCCTGGGGTCCAGAATGTGCTCCTCCACACACACACACACACACACACACACACACACACACACACTCCTTGCCAGCCCAATTTCTTTGTAAAACATGGTTCCCCCTTCCCCCTACACACCAACACAGTATCCAGAAGAGGTGGGCGGAGCTGGGGCTAGTCACCAGGGAAGGTGCTGTCAGCCAGAAGGTGTCTGCCACGCCTTCTAGAGGTGGGAACAGCAAGAAGTAACAAAGTCTTACCCGTGTCTTGGCCCCACCAAGGAGTAAATGCTCAAGCAACACTGTTCACCAGGACGACCAGTCACTGTACTAAATTACTGGTTAGTAAGGTAGGTCCCTTTTGGAAGGCTTGGGAATATTTGTGATGTGCATGTCCAGCAGTGGCACAGAGGTCTTCCCAGGGGACCCAGCCTACCATTCCATCAAAGGCCTCTGGGTTGGCAAACAAACTGCGACATTCCACTGGGGTAACTCAAGTGCCATGTAGGGCTCCCAGACCTAGAGCATTTGGGTTATAGACCAGGCAGTACTGTGGCAGGCCACCTATCTCTTTCCTAAAGACACCATGATCTTTTCAGACCCTTTTGAAGATAGGTATCTCCACTCTAATGGCGCTCGATGCCTCATTGAAAAGAGCTGCTTCTAGAACTTCTCATGGAACATGGTCAAGGGGTGGAGTGTTCAGGTCAAATCTGGTCAATCTCAAAAGTTTCTCTCTCCCTGAGCCTTTGAATTCCCTCCTCCACCTGATGCCAGGGCGGCTATGGCATCAAAAAGAATGAACTACAAGTAACTAGAGACCCCAAGTTTCAATCAACCAAGTGAGGTGCTGAGCTTCCCACAAGCCCTATGTGCTAACACAAACTGGATCTTCTAGTAAGTGCATCCCTATCAGTAAATCCAGCCCCATTGGAGGTTGTACCTCAGCTCCTCAGTCTTACACCTGAGAATCGACTCCCACAAATGGGGTAGAGCTGGGAGATATCAGTCAAGTATTGGAAATATTTTTTGATGTGTGACATTTTTCCTCCTAGGTAAGACTCTGTGTCTGTCCTCATGGAGCATTTAGTTATTTGCTACTAATTTGGAGTCTAATGGCATCAGAGTAGTTGTGGAGTGTCTCAAGGACAATGGTGTGCCCTCGAATGTACCAGACCAAGTGAGGTGATGAAAGGGCTCTAGCAGTGGAACGCCAGTCCCCAGGCACGGGAGGGCAGGCTACTTACTTACATCAGCAAGGGAGGCTCAGAGGGACTCGGGGCTTCCCAAAGGTCAGCTTCAACCGAGGCCAACCAGATGTCCCATTTCCAACTTTCGGGACCCCACTCCTCCAAACCCTGTCCTACATGAGAGACGTGGAGAGGCTGGGAATTCGAATTGCATTGGGATTCCGTAACCCGCACGGTTGAACGTTGTGCTTGATTTGCGGCAGTCGGTCCTGCAGATACGGGCCGTAAGGGAAATTTTAGGGCTCTCATGGAAGTTCTCAGTTTGTCATACCGTGACTTGAGCTGAGAGGCGAGGAAGTGGAACTGGAATATGAGGGGTTGGTTACTCAGGTGTTGGAGGGCCGAAAGTAAAAAAGGGATTCTGAAGGAACAGATAATACGGGAAGAAGCTGCCCCCCTTCAAGGAGGGGAAGAAAGAAAGAGGTTGGCATCCTCGGAAGCCTAGAAGCCAGGATGAGGGGCACTGAGGAGCCAGAGCCCAGATGCCCGAGGAGGGGCCAATGCAGGCTTTCAGGGGAGGTGGAAGCAGCGCCAGCAGCGAAGAGGCCGAACAGGGCAGGATGTCATGTCCAAGGCACCATCTCTCAGGTCACCAATTCTTCGGTGGCATCTCTTTGTGCCTTAATCCATCTGTTGAGATTTTTATTGCAATGACTATGTTCATGAACTTCTAAAACATTTTTTAAAATCCGCCAGGGCTTTGAAAATCATTTGTAGTTTTACGATTCCTTCTTTTGTATATTTTGTTACATCTCAGAAGATTCAGGAACTTGCAAACAATGTGTAGATATCCCTGAGAAACTGCTCTCTGATCTCATGAGAATTCAAAGGCAATGTCAACCTGTGTTTCCACGTTTCCCCTCATTAAGCGCAAGACTAGAGGGTGGTTCTGTTTGTCACCCTCCTTGCTTGGGGGATAGTCCCCTGGGCTCACATCAAAGCCTCCAGGACACACTGATGGCCACACTCGCCACGCTCACAGCCCTGGAAGCTCCGAGTCTCCGACTGAGAGCTGTAGAGCAGGGCCCGCATAGGGGGCCAGGCTTGGCGCCCAGCATCGTCGAGCCGCACGCTACCTCATCTGCTTGCTAGTCAGTGATTCAGGACAAGCTACTTGGCCCTTCTGTGTCGTGTTTTCCTCATTTCCTCATCCATGAATGGGGATGACACTGCTACCACCTCCTAGGGCACCATGAGGATGGCATGGATGAGTCCGGGCATGTAGCAGACACAGCCATGACGGAAATTACGTTATTTGGCCTGTGAGAGGTACATTCTGAGAACGACAGGGCTAGTCCTCTCTTTGACAGACCTGCCGATTCTCCACGAAGGCGGAGATTGCTGACCCGTCTTCAGCGGAGCCTCTGGGACTGCTGGGCAAGAGGTCCGGGGTGCGCAGGCCCCTTGCAGGGAGGGCGGGTTTGCTCTGCCAGGAGCCCGGATGTACTCCAGGATGGGGGGCAGTTCCTCTCTCATCCAGGGGTTCGCCAAAGCCCCTCCGCCTGCAGTCCCCGGGAAAAGGCGGCCCTTGCTTATTGGCGCTGAGGGTGGCGGAGTCCCGGCCCGCTCACGCAGACATGCTGGATGAACCCGCTTCTTTTTACACCCCTGTCCTTGCTTTTCACCGTGGAGGTGACCCTTCGACAGCACTGGTTTCAAGTGGGTTCAGTTCTGCTCTCTCACCTTCTGAGGCGCATTAACTCTGAGCGCCTAGCCGGGTCCCAGCCGCAGGCCGAGCCCCCAACCACCCTCTGAGGTCACTTGCTCTGTTTCCCCAGGGATTCCCCTCCGTTTCCTCAGCATTTAAACAACATAAGTAAACACTTCTTTGCGTGGAAGCCCTTTATGTTTACCATACACAACCAGAATCAATTGAGAATTTAATAAATTGGGTCCTAACAAAAGGTATGTTCTTTTATTTTTCTTCCTGCTGGTTGTTTATTTTCTGCTTGGTGGAAGGCAAATGGTTATGGGTGTCGGAAGGCTTGCATGCTAGGACAGTAAAGAGCGAGAATCTCAGATTCCTTTTGGCCTTTTGCTGTTTTGATATTAAACAACCGAACTGCTTCTGCTCACCGCAGCCTGCCTAGTCTATGGGGTGGGCTGCGGGAAAGGGGCTGAAAGAGACTCGCGCCTCTGGAAGTCTGGTGGTTGGTGGTAGCCATTCAGGATGGGGGCCCGGCGTTGGATTTGCTTGGCTGGCCACAATGCTGCTTCCTTGTGGCTTCCTGAGCCAGGTCACAGGTGATCATGCTGCCTGAGGCCTGGGGAGACTCTGAGGTCTCTGGGGACTCCAACTCCGTGTCCATGAAGGACAAAGTGGACTTTCTGAAAAGAAACTCGCCCACCAGTGCCTGGGCCATTCTTGGGTAGACGAAGGTGTGGGGGGGCTTCCCCAGTACTCGGCACTTCCGCAGGAACTGTTACTGGAGAGAAACCCAGGTGGCGCCTGTAGTAGTCGTTGGTGGCCAGCAGCAAGCCGCGGGAGGGACAGGTGCCATGCTTTTGCTTTTTGGCTGGCGGAAACCTCAGGCAGCGACCCCTCGCGGGCCTCAGCATGCAATCACGAGTGGTAGGGACAGGGGCGCTAGACCCCGGAGCCTATTTGCAGAGGAGACCGCGGGAGGCGGCTCCACAAACGCGATGCGCACGGGATGCGCACGCGCGCATGTGCCCACTTATATTACCGGGCGGACAGCCCAAACCTGCACGCCTAGTCTTTAGAGAAGAGAGGCTGAGAAACAGATGCACTGTATGTGACTGAGACCCGACCTAACAACATATGGAACAGTTCTAGTGTGTGACACTGTCCCTTGGGGAGACGTATACCTAGTGTCTATTAACATGCTAAAGACCCATAGGTTTGGACCAGGCAATTCCGCTTAGAGGAAACTGTCCTAATGGGAAATTGACGCATGTTCATGCTGATAGTTGCAGCATTAAAATAAACAGAAGAAAAAGGAACAAAGACATGTGACAGTACATCGACTGGGGATTCACTATGTAAATGATGGTACATGTGTTCTATCGAATCCCAAGCAGCCAGAGAAGACGTGAGCGACACATTCGTGTGCGGACATGGAAGGATCTCAAAGATGCATGGCTAATAAAACAGGAAAATGTAGTTAGAAGAGAAACAAAATTGTTAACAATCTTAATGTTGTTCTGTAAAATGTTTCATCGTGTGCTTCAAAAGTATGCAGGGTGGTAATGTAAAACGTCACAGCCACTGTGAAAGGCAACTCGACGGTTTGTTTTAAAGCTAAACTTCCACCTCCATAGGACCCGGCCACCTCTCTCTTGGGTGTTTATGCCAAAGAAATGGAAACCTGTGATCACAGGAAAACCTGTGCACGAATGGTCACAACAGGTTTATTTGTAAAAGCCTAAAATGGAGCAAGCGGGCGCCCCTCAGCGGGCAATGCTTGAACCAACACTGGTTGACCCACACCAAGGACTGTGGCCCCCAATACCAAGGACGGATCTCAAGGGCATCATGGGAGTGAAAAAAAGCTCCCCCCGGGTTGCGTACTACATAGTTCCAATGAGGCAACAATCTTCCAATGACGAAACTATAGGGACCAGAATAGAAGAGCGGTTGCCATGGTCCGCAGGAGGAGGGCGAGAGGCTGTGGCTATGAAAGTAAAGAGGAGAGATCCCTCTGAGGGGACAGGCTGGGCGCTGACGGCAGCGCCGATCGCTTGAATCGACACGCTTGGTGGAACTGCACTGAGGTACGTTCGTGCTCCACACACACACACGCACACACACACACACAGTTGAAAGCGGGACCAGCTCTCGGATGGCACCATTGCCATTTCCTGGGTGCGACCGCACTAGATGTGCAAGATGCTGACGCTGGGGGACGGCGGGAGGGGCCCTGGCCTCTGGGGCGTTTCCAGGTAACTTCCTGTGAATTTCTCTTCGAACGCAAGTTCGAACGAAAAGCACACAGGCAGGACTTAGCGTACACAGACAGGACGAGTCGCACGGCTCTCAAAGCGAGTCCCTGCAGCGCCCGAGGGGACATCTACCAGCCTGAGGTCCACAGCCCCGCCCCCGACTGCCGGGTCCGAGCTCGCGAAGGCGGAGCCGAGAGTGGCGCGCAGGTGAACGGCTACTTTTGATTGGGCAAAAGAAGTGTCGGTCAGGCCCGAGGGGCTGGGCTTCCCGGGCGGCCTGGGGCGGGTTGGTCGCGAGCTGGGTCAGAGGCGGAGCTCGCGAGAAGGGAGGGCGGGGTAGGAGGGCGGTGCTAAGCGGTCTGCGAGGCGGAGGTCCCGGGCCTCGCGGACACCAGGCGGGGAGGAGAGTGCGGGGGCGGTCAGGGTGGGGCTCGAAACGTCGGGACGACGCCCCGGACCCCTGGTCTCTGCTCTCCGCCCCTCCGTGTCCTGTACCGGGCCAGAATTGCGTTCCTGAGACCGGAGATCGACGCCCTCTGCGGGGGAGAAGCCACCAGCAACAGAGTCCCAGCCTCGGGAGACTGGGGACTCTGCCGGACGCGCCTCCCGCCGCTCTGGCAGGACTTCCGCCACCCTCCTGACGGTGTCTGGCCCTCACAGGGCCAGGGACAGTGTTTGGGGTCCCAGGGACCTGGTGAGGGGGTAAGGAGGGCAGCAACTCCACCCGGATGTCAGAGGGCACGGTCACTCTGTCTTTGGCCCGCCTAGTTCTGACCTCTGAGAGCTGCCTTGCTCCCCACTCCTGGAAGGTTCCACCCTCCGAGGACCCGGAATGCGCCCCCCCCAACACATCCCTTGCTCAGCCCGCTGGTTCCAGCACCACCTCAGTGTGTCTAGACGGTTGTTTGTATTACACACACACACACACACACACGAGAGGGAGAAGGGGCAAAGCTGGTGACAGTCACCCCGGAACGTGCTGTCCGCCAGACATGACTGTCCATGCTTCCTGAGGTGGGAAGGCAGGAAGTAACAGTCTTCCCTGGTCACTTGAGTGGGCTGGCCCGTCAGGGAGGGAATCCTGATCCAGCACACCTGTTTTTCTCCAAGACCACCCATGGTCGCGACTGTCAGCTGCTCCTGCCTTCCTTTCACCTGGGGAGGTCCAGGTGAGCCCTGCAGAGATGGCACAGGGCGTCGCCAGCTGTGGGGTGATTGGGAACCATCCATCCCTGCGGATCTCAGGCTGGAGGTGCAGGTGATGAGAACACCGTAGGGCTCGTTCAAACCCAGCTCACTGCCCCAACTCCCCACCCCCGCCACAGTCTCTGATTTTGCAGAGCCTACGTGGGGCCTGAAAATGTTCGACTCCAATAAGCTCCTCCAGCGGGACGCAGATGCTGCTGCTGCAGGGACCCCTCTGTGAGAAGCACCACTTCGAAGCCCGAAGCTCTTAGGGGAGCGCCCC
Source organism: Eonycteris spelaea (assembly GCA_003508835.1). Taxonomy (NCBI): domain Eukaryota; kingdom Metazoa; phylum Chordata; class Mammalia; order Chiroptera; family Pteropodidae; genus Eonycteris; species Eonycteris spelaea. The sequence goes on along the minus strand of PUFA01000363.1, from coordinate 741,166 downwards.
CTGGCCCACCTGGGGCTGGCTCCTGTACAGGGTCCCCACAGGTCTGGGAAGTGTCAGAAGGGTGCTAGCCTCCAGAGATCACGTGCTTCCGGTTGAGCGGCAGTCCGCCTGGATCCACTGGAGGGCCAGTCCACACGCAGGAGGGGAAGGTGTCAGGTTTCTGCAGGAGCTCAGCCATTCCCAGAGTGGAGCTGGGATGGCTGGACAGGTAGCAGGGAGGGGCAGGGATCAGATGTGTGCGGAGGTCGGAGATGGAAAGGGCTCTCTGAGGAGGCACAGGAACGACCCCACGGCCGAGCTGGGGATAGGAAAGGAACGTGGGCCCAGAGACCGAGAAGATGGATTGGGGCACCGAGAGACCGCGGAGGAGGTTGCCTGCCCGGGAACTGCCCTGCCCCTTGCCTGGGCTGGGGGCCTGGCCCTGGGCGGCGGCGGGAAGCCTCCTCCTTCCCTGCCCAAGCTCCTGACCAAGAGGGTCTCCCAGCTCCTGGGCGATGCCGCGGAGACCCACTCACGGCCGGGCACCGCGAGTCTTTGCGGCGGTCAGTGGGCCGTCTTCGTTCGGCACCGCGGTGACCTGTCATCTAGTCGGAGTGGCAGGTGAACCGCAGAGCCAGTTGCTGGGCATCGCTTGTCTCCGGGACCCCAGCACCTCGGCATGTTGTGGTGCGGGAACAGCCGAGGGGGGAGCCTTTGGCTTTTGTTTTCTGCAGCCCCCCCGTTGGCCCCCTTTCCAGCTGGGTCATGGCGATGTCTCCTGTGGACTGCGTCACTCTCTATATATGTTAAGACAGAGCCCTGAGTCACATGTTGCCGCTATGTTTTCCCCATTTTGTCCCTTGTCTCTTGACTGTGTGGTTTGGGGTTTGTGTTTGGTCAGGCCGCCGAGTTTAGTGTTCGTGTCATCGGACTTTCCAGGCCTTTCCTACTGGCTTCTGGGGTTTCTTGCTTCCTTCGTGTGGCCTTCTCCGTTTCATTCACGTAAGTGTTACCCGTTGCTGCATCACAAGGTACTCCAGCACCACACCTTCAGGTGACTAAGGCTTGTGATATCCTGTCATCTCCCAAGAGGATAAGGACAGCATGCCTGAGGGCTTGGCTGGACAGTTCCGGCTCAGGATCTGTCACAGGCTGCGGTCAAGTTATCAGCTGGGCCTCTGCCAAATGGCCTGCCCGGGGGGAACAGGATCCAGTCAAGTTATCAGCTGGGCCTCTGCCAAATGGCCTGCCTGGGGACAGGATCTGCTTTCCAGATAATCCCATGGCTGGGTGGCTGGGGCAGGGCCTCCGCACTTCCAGATTGTCCGTGGCTGTGGCGGAGAGGTGGGGGCCTCCCCGGCTCCCCACTTGGCCTGTCCACAGGTCTGCTTAGGGCAGGGCTTCCCCAGAGCCAGGGGAGAGAGAGCAGAGAGGGGAGAGCGGCCCCAGATGGAAGGCAGAGTCTCTATCACTTCATATCTAAGCGACACTCCCTCACCTCCTTCTTATTTTTATGGGTCACACACATCGACCCTGGGACAAAGCCGGAGGTGGTGATGACACCTGCCAGGGCATAGGCTGTTTCCTTCCTGGAGAATGAGAAGGCTCTGAGGAGTGTCCTGTCCCTGAACCTGGCTGTCAAGGAGGGCGGGCCCCTGGTCCCATGCAGGCCCCTCAAGAAGAGGTGTGTCCTTTACCTGAGCAGGGGTGGCAAGTTCTAGCCCCTGCACCAAGACACGCGGGGCCTGAGTGCATGAGGGCAGAGAGAGGCTCATGCCTCTGAAGGGCTGTAGGCAAAGCACACAAAAAGCCAGAGAAAGAAAGAAAATGAGTGACACAGGCCCCTTGTGGCCCATGAAGCCTGGTGTGTGCTCTCTGCTTTTGCAGGGGGTTTGCTGCCTGGTGGCAGTCCCAGCTAGTCGTGCAGCCCAGGGCGTAGGGACAGGAAGTTCTTTCTCATCACGGCAGCCCTTGCCAGCACCCTGTTAGTGACTACCCAGGCCTGGGCGCCAGGAAGCTCCCGGCTGCACCCCTTTTTTCAATGATGGTATCAGGTAGCCCCGGGCTGGCCTCTGGTGGCTGAGGCAGGCAGCCTTGGGGACGTAGCCGAGTCCAGTGTTCCAGGAAGGAGGTCCCACTGTGGCTGGAGACTGCCACGTGCATCTCCATCGTTCCCATGGAGACCTGCCCGCCCCATCCTACCCGGCTGGGGCTCAGAGGTGAATTCCCGATGGCGCGCTTGGTGGCTCTGAATGTGTCACCCAGGCTATGTGAGCGGTGAGTGCTTTTCCTGTGGCTCTCACTGCTGGGCAACGCTGAGGCCCTTGCCACAGTTCCTGGTACCTACCGTGCAAGGCCGCCGTGTGCTTCCTGAAGCCACGGACAGGGAGTTTCTGGGGAGCTGTGCTGTCCTTTTGCCAGTAGCAGAAGCAGAGACCACGATGGTGCTTGCTGTCCTCGCCTAGGGATCCTCGTCATGGCTCCCGGGGACACCCGTCAGCCTGGAGGTCAAGCCACATGGCCCTGGGGCTCCCCTGGAGATGCTCAGGCCCAGTGCAGCCGCCCGTCTGGGCCATCTGACTGCCGTCCTCACCACGTGCTGACCCGGGCCTGAGCCGAGCCCCTGCCTGACCCTCGGCCCGGGGCCGGAGTCCGTGGGGGCTGCCTCCCTCGAGGTCTGTGCATGGCAGGATGGGCACTGGGTCCTCCCTCACCCAGCTGCACAGCCCTTGCCTGGGGGTGCTCCTCGAGTGGCCTGCTGTGAGGACGGGCAGTCCCGGCCACAGGTAGACCCTGTCCCACCCCCCTCAGTGCCCATGCGTGGCCTCCGCCCTCTCTGCCCAAGGACCCGGGTGTCGTCCCGCTGAGCACAGATGTCGGTGCCTGGCCTGTCTGCGGCCATCATGCTGACCCAAGGGCGATCTCTACACCACCCACCGCTCAGAGGAGTCCTCAGCACGGCTCCCCTGGCTGTGGCCTCGCTGGGCTGTCAGGACCTACCGTGACACCAGGGCGCGTCACGGAGGTGGCCGAAGCCAGCCCGATCGCCAGCAGGCCTGTGTCCTCTGCTAGGGAACGCCGTCCCTGGAGATGCCTTGGAGGTGAGGAAGGGGCTGGTGTCCATGGCTGCCCAGCCCTGGGGACGTGTCGCATCTGGGATGGGCCCTGGGCCCTGGAGTGAGATGAGACTGTCCTGAGCCGCAGAGCGCCCAGTGCACGTGAGGTCCCCAAGGCGACTCCCTGCACCCCGCACGCTCACCGACCCCAACTCCCTGGCCACCCCTCCTCGGCCCACTGGCTCCATCAGGGTTCCCAGGGGGCTGGTCTGGATCACGTGGCCCCATGCCCTGCAGTGGGATGTGGCTGCTTGTGCGGGGGCCCTGGGGAAACCCAAGGAGTCCCCAGACTAAAGTTGCCCTTGTTGAAATACTGGGGCCCCCTCGCTGTCGGCGGTTGGTGGTGGTGACGGCCCTATCCCAAAGGGTTGGCACTCCCCTTTCTCCACCTGGGTCCCTCCCAGCCTCCTGGGGGATAGGCAGCGGGGAGGGTTGTGTGGGTGCAGAAGTGTGGCCGGAGCAGGGTGGAGGCTGGCTGTGGTGTCACGGTGGTCAGCTCTGCCCTCTCCCTGCTCTGCCTGGGCTCAGCAGATACAGGACCTGCAGGACACGGGGCTGCTCCCAAGTGGGGTGACCAGCCATCCCTCCCGTCGTAGTAGGTAAGTTGGGGCCGGCCTGGGCAGGGCGCCTGCCCCGGACCTCGCCTCTGTTCCTGGCACCTGTTGGAGAGCAAGGTTCGGGCGTGGGGACTGGCGGGCCTGGGTGGCCACCCCGCTGGCTCTGGGTGGGCGGCCAGGCCTCCTCACCCTACCTGTGAGGCCCGCCGGTTGCCTGGGCCTTGCACCTCGCCGTGTCCTCCTAGCAGCCAAGGGGGCCTCCGGGATCTGCTCAGTGGCGAGTCCGGGCCCCTTGCCGTTTGCCCCCTGCAGGCTGGGGGCCCAGCGGGCGCTCCTCTTCCTGGTGCCAGCCGCAGCTCCTCCGGTGGAGCCCGTGGCAGGGACTGTACCCCGGTGCCAGTCCCTCCTGCCCCTGCCTGTCCTGTATGCTCTGTGGAGGGTGACCCCCAGGGGCCGCTTGCCATCTTCCATCATGGGCGCCCCACGTGGGTCACGGTGCCCGGGCGTGACATGGTGTCCGTGGAGCAGGCAGGGACTCCCGGGGAGCTCGGCTCAGCTCTGGGGCCGTCTATGTGCAGGCTCCACCTGTCAGGGGCTTGGGAGTGGGAGACGCAGGACTGTTTCCCCTTGGAGGGGCCAGCCTGGGGAGGGGACGGGAGGCTCAGGGCGACCAGGGGAGGGTGGGGTGCCCCATGGGTGCGGAGTCCGGGGTGCCCCGTGGGCCTAGGGGAGAAGGAGGTGACTCACCGGGACCTCTATCCCCCCAGTGATGCTGGACCCTCTGGGCGTGGCTCTGCCTCCTGTCCCCTCTCCAGCTGAGTGCAGCTGGATGTACCTGCCTCCCTCCACTCCCAGCCTGAGATGAGGGAGAGGTGGTGGCCCAGGGGCGTGGCCTGCCTCCCTGAGGGTGGAGTTATCACCAGAGACTGGCCCCAGACCCCAGGGCAGCAGCCCAGCCCAGGGGCAGTAACTTTCCAGCCAATCAGTGGTTGGCTCTTCTGTTCCTTTTCCTCCACCTCTCGCTGGGGTGGGGGAGAATGGGAGCTTGCGGAGCTGGCCATTGGCCATTCATTGCTTATCTTCTCCCTCCCTGAGCTCAAGCTTTCTCACTAGGCAGTGACCAAGAAGCAGCTGTTCCCTGGGCTCTGGCCTTTTGCTGGCCCAGAAAGTGCTTCCAGAAAGGGGCATGGCTAGCATGACCGGAGCTGCTCAGCTGAGGACTTCATAGGTCTGAATGCTGAGTCTTTGCTGACTTTGGGGCCCTTCCTCTGAAGTGGGGGAGCATGCTCCCTGCAGCCCATGGCAGAGGTACAGAATGTGAATGTGTGCAGAGGGTGGAGTAACAATGCAGGGACAGCCCGGTGTGGGGCACTGGGTGATTTCTTTTAGTTTTTCAAGATGCTATGAGGGATGTGGGATGCGATGGAACCTTTAAGTGAGGGGCTCAGATTGCCCCAGGACATTGATGGCAAGAGGGAGCCATGGCAATGCTCAGGGAGGGAGGGCAAGACAGGCAAGGACACCTGGGGCCAGGTAGGAGTGTGGCAAACTGTGCAACCTAGCTGGCAGTTTCTTGAATGCTGCCACCTATTCACTGAGGGGCCTTTTGACAGTACCTTATCTCTTATCCAAGGAATGGTGGCACATTTAAGATGCCTAGGAGACAACGTGCACCTGCTGTGATTTCGAGACCCACTTCTCTGGTCCTCCCACCCAGCACTTTGCCTCCTGCAGCCTGGCCATGGCCTGGCCTTCCCCTAGGACAGCCTCTGTTCCTGGTGTGGCCTGGGACAAGAGTACCAGGCCCTGTTCTGGGGGTGCTATACACCCCTTGTCCTGCACTGATCTGAACCCAGCGAGGCAGAAAAGGTGAGTACTGACAGGGCCCTTCTGGGGTCAGGGGGTGCGGTTAGCAGGAGCCCCTCGGTGCCAGGGCAGTGGGAGGGGGCCGGGCCTGGGCTCGCGCTTCGATCTACGCCGCCGGTGTCCTTGCAAGAAAGATCAAGCCAGTCTCAGGAGAATGGAAGCGGAACTTTATTCCTCGGCTAGGGAAGAGATCTAGCAGGTGGTCGTGCACAGGCCCCCACCCGTCACCCCTCCCAGAATCAAAGAAGACAGGCAGAACCACCAATGAATGGCTCCCTCTGCTTGCCTCTCTTCTTTGCCCAAGTGGAGGCAGGTGAGCGCAGGGCAGGGGTGGCTGCAGTGACAGGGCGGCCAGGGCTAGCCAGGGCTCCAGGGCTGGGGGGGGGGCGGGGAGGGCTGCTCGGGTCGGGGCGGGTGGGCGTGGGGACACTTCTTGTCCTGGGAGCTGCCACTGGCACAGGCACAGAGCTCAGGGCACCAGGACACGGTAGGGGCTGCCTGGGATGTGCTCATCGCCCCACTTGACCACCAGCGTGTACTCCCCCTTGTCCTTGAGCAGGTAGGAGACACTGTAGAGCCGGCTGCCCACGTGCTTGACCAGGATCTCCTCACAGGGTGTCCGGGGGCCATGTACCCCCACCAGCAGCATGTTGTTGCCTGGGGAAGGAAAGGGCCTCAGTCCTGGCTCCAAAATCCCCTATTTTCCACTGCAACCATACTGACCCCCTCTTCCTATCCCGTAGCCTTCTCTGACCCCCTCGCCTGTTCCAGGGTGACAGCCCTTCCTAAAGAATTGTCAGCATTCCTGACCCCTGGGGACAGCAGAGGAACCCCCCAGCTCCTCCAAGATACTTTCCTGAAGAGTACAGAGGGCAGGGGGCCCAGATGGGAAGTGACAGCCACACCCCTAAAAGCATTCCCACCCCTCCACCCCTCCCGTGTCCCAGGCACCCACCTGCTTTGCTGCAGTCTACAGTGAAGCTGCTCTTCTGGCCTGCGTAGGCCTTGCTCAGCCCCAGGCCCTTGGCCAGCACCTTGCTGGCATCAGCGGGGCCTGGGCCTGGGGTGGCATGCTGGGGAGCACTGGCAGTCTTGGTCAGAGAGTCTACAAACACTGATGATGTCTCATGGAGGCTGTGGTTGCTGACAAGACGGGGACCTGTAGGGCGGAGCAGGTGGGGCTAAGAGGCGGCTGGAGTGCCAGGTGTTGGGCTGGGCACTAGCAGTCCGAGATGTGAGGCTCACTGTGACCTTGGCCTTGAAGGGGCTGCCCCAATGTGGTAGGGGCCACCATACTTGATGGAGATGAGGTAGCTGCCAGGTGCCATGGGGGTATAGGTGACACGGTAGCCCTCAGGGCACTCCTGGCAATCCATCTTCACCTTGGAGGGCCCATCAATGGTCACTGACAGGGCACCAGCTCCCGCATTGCTTGTGTTCACGATAAACTCAGCTGGGCTCCCTGTGGGCGCAGAGGTCGGGCAGAGCTGGCCTGGCCCAGTTCCCTGCCCCCTGCCCCATTGCCTAACCCCCAGCATAGCTGTCACTTCTGTGCGCCTTGGGTTGTCACCCAGCAGCTATGTCCACATACTGGAAGCTATACCCACTGACCTACCTGTGACGCCGCCTTCCAGGCCAGCTCCATAGGCAGACACCAGGCCTGGGTCCCCTCCATGCCCAGGCTCCCCAACTCGGATCTTGAAGGGGCTTCCAGGGATGTGGGTGCCATTGAACTTGACATCAATCAGGTAGATACCATTCTCCCGCGGGATAAAGCGCACCGCGTACTTATCTGAAGAGCAGAGGGGCGTGCTGTGGACCTGGGGTCCCTCTTTCAAAAGCAAGCAAGTGGCATCTGCTTCCCTTGCCCACCAGCCTGAGTCCAGCCAGCCCACGAGGCCCACCCTGCTTCTTCCGCGGACCACGTCGGGCACCCACACCCCCCAGATCACAGACCTCCTAAAACCTGAGGGGTGAAGCCTTAGATGCCCAAGCAGCCTGCTATCGTGGCTTATTTGGACTGAAATTGTTTGCAAGCAAAGCACGCGGCTCACTGCCTCTTTAGCAAGGTTACCACGAACGCCATGTTCCCGGCATGTAAACTGGGGCTCAGAGGCAGGCAGGAACTTGCTCGAGGTCCCGCAGCTGGGAAGGGGCAGCACTAGGTTGTGAGACTAGTGAAACCTGGCCCAGAAACTGCTCTCACCCTCTCCTACCCCCGGGCTGCCCCAGGCCCGCCTGCAAGTGCCACGCCCTGACTAAAGGGCCAGGCATTCCCTTGGCCAGACTCAGGAGACTGCATCGTGCCGCCCACAGTCATGGCTGCTGAGCCAGATTCCCAAGGGTGTGGGTCACGGTAGCGGCTGGGTTGCCTGGCTGACGGAGCCCAGGTGTGTGCACCCTGTCTTGGCTGCCTACGGAATCTGTACCTTCCTTTTGTACTCTTGGCCTGCTTCCAGCCAGCTGGGCAGGCCTGCTGCCCTCAGCGGGGCCAGGGCAGATGCCTGGGTGGCCGGGTAGGGACAGAGCCTCACCTTGGTCGATCTCTGTGACATAGCACTCCTCCAGGGCTCCCGAGGGCTGTGCACCTTGGCATCGATCGCCCCCTTGGCCCCATTCAGGCTGACTGCAAAAGAGGCTGGCTGGTTGACCTTTAGCCCTGACTCCTGGAAGCACAGCAGACGTGGTTAGACGGGGCGGCTGGGGTGAAGGCTGGGTGAAGACGGGGCACAGGGCCCCAGAAGCAGGAGGCCCACAGGATTGCACTTACCCATCTGGCGTCCAACTTGGTTTAAAGAGGGAGAGCCATTGATTCTCGAGGGGCAGCAAGCGACAGGCACACGCCCCGCCCCCAGACATCCATGCTCTGCAGTCACACACCTGGGCAGCATGAAGGAGGGCGGCCCCACCCCGCGGGTGGCACTCAGCCCTTGTAGGCTGTCCCTCTTTAAACCTCAGCCCTGGTGCTCAAAGGGCACAGGCTTCTGTTCAAAGCCTTTAGACCTGAGACACGAGAAAAACTCCACGCGGTGGGCAGGGGTGCTTCCTGCCAACCCCAAGTGTGGGCTGTACCCGGCCAGAGCAGAGGCCTGACGCCCTGAGCTGGGCTGTGCGGGTCACTCGACACAGGGTCGAGGCCTGCTCTGTGCAGTGGCTCTGGTCTGGCCGGGCCCAGGAGCCCCAGGCGGGCGGTTTCTCTCAGTGCCTCACCTGAAGACTAGAAACAGTAAGGCGGCGGGCGTCGCCAGACGGAGAAGCCACAGGAACCACGAAGGGGCTGTCGGGGATGTGCTCCTCGTTGAACTTGACTGAGACCTCGTAGTCACCTGGGCAGGAGAGAGCACAGAAGGCATGCTGGGAGGCCCCCACTTGTCAGTGTTCTGGCCTCCCACCTCCCACAAACAGCCTGGGCAGCCCCGGGTTTGCAAGGTGGAGAGGGGAGCCGGGCAGGGCTGTCTACATAGACCCGGACCAACACCCGCACCAAGGCGCCACCTCCCCTGCCCCCAGCTAGGTCCTCAGTACCTGGCTCCTGGACCACATAGGCCACGCCACAGGAGCCATCCTTGCGGTCCTCAAAGGAGATCTCAGCCTTGCTGGGGCCCTCGACGGCAATGGCCAGGCCCCCAGCGCCAGCTTCCCTGGTCCAAATGCTGAATTCCGCTGCGGGAAAGCAGTGTGTCGTCATGGGGGGCTGCAAGCCTGGCCTCGGCCCCCTCCAAGCACAGCTGATCTTCCCCCATCTTCCTACCCTTCCCAGGAGAGCAAGAGCCTCTCAGGAAGCAGGCCTACCTGGCACTCCGGCTTCAGCCCTCTCCAGGCCAGGGCCTCCGGCGCGGACCTTGTGGGCTCCCCCTTCTCCTAGGGGCCCCACGGTGAACTGGAAGGGGCTCCCAGGCACATGCTGGCCCTTGTACTTGACGCTGACTGTGTGCATGCCCATCTCGGCAGGCACAAAGCGGATGCAGTATGTGTGGTTCTCCCCTTCCACAATCTCCGCCTCATGGGTCTTGCCTGATGGGCTGGTCACCTGGGCTGTCATGTCCTGGATGCTAATTTCTGTAAGGAGGGGACAGTCTGGTGAGCAGGAGCTCTAGGCTCCAACCTTCTGCTTGGGGCCACCAGAACTCCTCCGCGGTTCCCTATAGCTCCTACCAGGGATCTTTAGGCTGAGGTCACAATGACTGCCAACGTTGGCCACCGAAGGGGCCCGTCGCCTGCGCGTGATGCTCTCTTTCACCGGCCCTCGCCTGTCACCTTCACAGAGAAGGGGCTGCCTGCAGAAAGAAAGCACAGCCCATGCCCCACACAGGTTACATTCCAGTCCTGGGGCGCAGCAAGGAGGGTCACGGTAAAGAGAGAGGTGACTGTGTGCTGCACTCACCAGGCACGTGCTGGTCAGCAAACTTGATGTTGATGATGTAGTTTCCAGGCTCTGTGGGGCAGTAGGTGACCCTGCACGTACCATCCTCCAGGTCTTCTGTGTTGATGTCTACCTTACTAGGACCCTCGATGGACAGGCTGAGCCCGCCATAGCCTGTGAGAGAGACACCCCTGAGCCAGGAAGCCAAGCACAGCGGTTTCACTCTGGCTGGCAGGCCACCGCCGCTTACCTGCATCACGGGTGTCAATGATAAACTCTGCAGGCTCGAAGGTATGGCCTTCGTGGAGGCCCTGGCCTGAGACCCGCACACGGCTGGCATCCCCAATCTCCGACTGGCTGATCACCACTGGGATGGGGCTGCTGGCCACATGCTGGCCGCCCTTCTTCACATGCACTAGGTGCTCTCCTGTCTCCTTGGGCACGAACGAGATCCCTGGGCACAGGGCAAGGCTGTCAGCCAGGGAAAGGGATGTCCCCACTCCCTCCTTTCCAAAAGTCCCTGCCCTCGGGCTCTTACCCACATGGCCATTGCGCAGCCGCTTCAGTAGACAGGGCTCTTCCCGGCCGGAGGGCGGTACCACCGTGGCCGTCAGCAGACTGAGGTCCGTCTCGGAGATGTTGATGGGGATGTCAGCAGCAGAGCCCACCTTCAGGTGGGACATGCGCATCGAGTCGTCACCTAGCAGAAGATAGTCACTGGGTATATCTAGGCGCAAAGGAAGACTGCGCCCAGCCTGCCACCTGCCTCCTCCTGACACTATTCCCGGTGGCACTCACCTGTGACTCTGGCGGTGAAGGGGCTGCCTGGGATGTGCTGCTCGTTGTACTTGACCAGGATGCTGTAGTCACCAGGAAGCACAGGCAGGTAGGAGACGCTACACGTCCCATCCTGGTTGTCGGTGCAGCTGATTTCTGCTTTGGATGGGCCCTCGATGGCCAGGGACAAGCCCCCTGGAGAGAGTCATGGGTGAGGGTTGGGACTGCACTCAGGGACACTGCACTGATGAGGAAAGGCCCCAATAGGCAAGCAGATGGAAGGGTGGCAAGGCCGGGGGCCCCATTCAGGGGTGTCTCTCCTGTGTCCAGCTCTCTGCAGGATGAGGGTATCCCACGGCACACGGGCGGGTCAGGGCTAGAGCTGCCACTCACCCTCTCCCGCGTCCTTGGTGTTGACAGTGAAGACAGCAGGCTTGTTCACTACTCCGTGGGTGAGGCCAGGCCCGTAAGCAGTGACATGGCCACAGTTGACGTAATCCACATAGAATTGCAGGGGGCTTCCTGAGGCCAGAAGAAGAGCCGTGTGTAAGTGGGACCTTGTGTCGTCCCCAGTCCTCCCCTCAGCCCCAGGTCTCTATGAGGCAGTGGTGGAATGCTGTGGGGACACACCTGGGATGTGCATATTATCATAGCGGATGTCCATCTCGTGTAGGCCGGCCTCGCTGGGTGCGTAGCGCACAGTCACAGTGCCGTCCTTATTGTCGGTGATGGCCGGCTGCGCCACCTTGCCCGAGGGCATGCGCACTTCTCCTGCAGGGCAGTGGGGCCAGGGTCAGGGCAGCCCATAGGCACACCCTGCTCGCTGGGGCTCCCAAGCTCCTTCCTGTCCCCACTCACCAGTGATCTCGCCCTTCTTGATGGTGAAGGGGATGACAAGGTCGAAGGGCCTCAGGCTGGTCACATCCAGCCCATTGACACTACCAGGGTCTCTCTGGTGCCTGCAGTGGAGACAGAAGGCTCAAGTGAGGGGCTGTAGGAGGGGAAGGAGTCCCTAGCTAGAGGATGTGGGGTCCCTCCTTACATGTGCCAGAATGGGGCCTCATGGGAAACCCAGCTGGCCAGCCCCCAAATGTCCCCTAGAGCTAGGTGAGCCAGGCCATACCCAGGTCTGCTGGCCGCCCTGGGCGTAGGTGTACGGTGGGGCCAGCTGCTGAGGCCGCACTGGGGTCTGCGTTGTGGGCTGTTCTCCAGCCAGAGCCTGCAGAGCAATGCACAAGAGCTGGAGATTCTGTCATCACACGGGAACCCCAGGGGACAGGACAGGCCCCACCCAGACCCTCACCCCTGACCCCTCCTGACCGTCACTTGGAAGGGGCTGTTGGGCACGTGCTCGCCGCCAAAGCGCACACAGATGACGTATTTGCCCGGCTGTGGGGCCGTGTAGAAGATGTCAAAGGTGCCGTCCTCATTCTCGACCACGTCCACGTCCACCTCAGAGCCATCGGGTGTGCACACAGTGCAGGTCACCTTGCCTTTGCCCGCCGCCTTGGTGTCCACAGTGATCACTGTCTCTTCCCCAATCTGGATAGTGGGGCCGATGCCAGCACCTGGTGGGGCAGGGCGGGTCCCCAAAGGGGGCCGGGGCGTGAGCCTGGCGCTCGGGCAGCTCCCATCCGCCTGCTGCCCACCCAGGCCTTTTACTGCTACCGCCAAGCACAGCCAGGCCTCCCGCCCCCACCCCAAGCTGGGACGGTGAGTAGTTTCTCAGAAGGCAGGAAAGGTTCCCCCGAGCCACCTCAAGCCAGGGAGTCCTGTCTTGTGGGTATCCCCAATGTGGGAAATGCCCGACGGGTGGCACCCAGGTGTCTGGGAGGAAGGAAGGGCCTGGAGGCCCACGGGGCCGCTGCTGCCGTCAGGGCACAAGTGTTCGCTGCCACCTCCCCTGCCAACTCAGCCTCAGCCGGTGCTGTGGACCACGCTGACCAACGCCAGCGCTCTGGCTGGGCCCACAGCTGCCTTCGCCCCTGTGGCCTGGCCCGGCCCCCCGTGCTGTGAGCGGACGCGGTGAGGCGGAGTCCTGCTGCAGTGTGGGGGATCGTGATACTCGCCTCCCGCCCCCAGGCCTGAAAGTGAAACTGGAGTTTCCTGACAACTGAGAATGTTTGCTCAACCGGAGGCTTGTGGTGAGGGGCGGCCAGGCCTGGCCCGGAGCAGGCAGGGAGCCGGGAGCAGAGAAGCGGGGAGGCAGCGGGATTAGCGCCCTAGCAGCACAGCGAACAGGCAGTGGCAGCACCGAGAGGGAAGGGGAAAAAGGCCCAAGCCCAGCCACCGCCACTAGGTTGCAAGGGCAGAGCAGCTGAGCAGCCTCCAGGGCCCAGAGTGCCCGAGGAAAGGGGAGGGACAGTGACGTTACGATCTGGGCTCAGCCGTGGAGGCTCGGGGGGGTTGCAGGCTGTGAGGCCTGGCAGCGAGAGGCAGGCTGCCCCCTCCCCCCACCAGGCAAACCACCAGGAGCACAGAACCCGCTCCAGGGCTAAGTTCAAGGGGCTCCCCAGCCAGCCTGCCACCGAGTTCCCCTGGTGCACTGGCTCCGTGCTGGCCTTCAGCAGCTCTCCTGAGCTCTAGACCCGGCCACCTGCTGCCCACCCTGCCCTGGGAGGCCTCACCTCATACCCATCCACACCTGTCCACCCCTGCTGGGAACCTGGACCCACCACGTAGCTAGTGGTTTGGGCCCCGACTTCATTGGTTACCCCTCAAATCCCCACTTTTCCCGCCCAGCCCATCAGCAGGTCTTGGCTGCTTCATCCTCAAAGTACGCCCCCAAATTTGGCGCCCCCTTCGAGCCACATTGCCACCCAGCCTGGCTCCAGCCATCCCTCTGGCTGGCCTAAAAGTGACTTCAGCTCCCTGACGAGGCTCTCTGCCTCTGTTCTGCACGCAGTGGCCAGGGAAACTGACCACTCCCTTAACCAAGGCCTGACCTTGCGTTTGGTCCCCAACGACCTGTCCCACTGCCTTAGGTGCACATGCCTGTCATTTTAGGTCCCAGGGCCTGCTCTACACAGCCATCTACAAGCCCAGGCTGTGAAACCCTGGGTACCCTAACTCTCACCCTGGCTGCCTCACCCAAGCCCCAGGCCTGCAGCCTTCAGAGCCTCCCAAGGAGTTGTCGCCTCATCGATGTTTCTGGCTGGGGCTGGCTCTCCCCTCCCATGCCCGAGTAGGAGAACCTCCATGCCTGATTGGGGACCCTCTGAATAACGTCACTGCTGCAGGAATAGGGGGAAGGAAGGAGGTGGGGAGGGCGGGAGGGCCACTGAGTGCACTTTGGGGCTCTGAGGCTGGGCCGGGCCCCGCCATGCTGGCCGTCCAAGCAGTCGACGCTGGTGCTTCTGCACTACCAGCCAGCCCCACCCGCTCATGCAGGCTGCACCTCCCCGGCCCGGGACGCAGAGGCCCCTGGGAGGTGGGGATGAGGGTCTGTGGATCCGGCCAGGGCTGGGGACTCCCGCTGGTCGGGGGAGACCCCTTGTCCCCTTAGCCCATGCAGGAGCCCTTGACACGGAAGGAGGAAGCGAGAAGGAAGGGCCTGCTGCCCGCCTCTGGGGCTTCCCCGGGGTGCCAAGATCCCCAGACCCCCAGTGGGGTGCCTCTCTCAGGATGCACCTCACCCCAAAGCTCTCAGCTGCAACCCAACTTCTCAGATGGGGAAACGGAGGCCCAGAGAGGGGGGGGCCGGAGTGCTCATGCTCAGCTCCGGAGGCCACCCTGGGCTCTAACCCTCCAGCCCCCCTCTGTCCCTGCCAAGAGCTGCAGCTGGAACTGTCCTGGGAATCAGCACGGAAGAGGAAAGGAAGCTGCCCTCTGGGCAGGAGGGGCGTTGGGAGCGGCCCCAGCAAGCAGCTTACCTAGCCCGTGACCTCCGATTGACACTGAGGTGAGAGGGCAGAGAGCAAGGAGAAAGGTCAGGTGAGTCACTCAAGGGGGCGGCCCCACTCCCACACGCTGCCCCAAGCAGCGAGCCCTTGCACACAGGCACACCCAAGCCCCGTGCTGAGCGCCGTGGCCGATGGCGGGCGGGCTCACCTGTGACCGTGCACTTGCTGGCATCCCCGGTGGGCACAGCACGGACACGATACGGAGAGAAGGGGATCTCATCGCCACCATACTTGATAAGGATGGTGTAGCGGCCTGTCACATCTGGTACATAGGCCACCGTGTACGTGCCGTCGTGATTGTCTTGGATATGTGTCTTCTTGGGCTTGCCCTCAGGGTCCTGTGTGACAGAGCGCAGGAGAGGTGGTTGGCCTAAGCCTAGCCAGGCCCAGGATCACCTCAAGCCCACTCAGAGGGACGTTGAGCATCACTGCTACAGGGATAGGCTCCTAGTCACTCAACCACTATAGCCCAAAATGGCTGCCTGCATCCAGCACTGTCCTTTATTTCCCATGACCATGGCCCAGCAGGGAAGTCTCAAAATGTCCTAAGCTTCCTGCCCCCAAATGTCAACAGGCAGAGCCAGGGAGCTCGGCACCCATCCTGCTTTATCCCTGTGAGTACCTCTCAACTCCCATCCTGCACCCCAGGGCCTTCCCTAGCACTAGGAGTACCCCGGGAGATGTCAGGGTCCTATACTTACACCTGGTCTACGAGAATGTTGCAAGTGGGCAAGTTGAGGAATTAAGGGCTTTGATAATGTGCTCACTGTCAGCACTAAGTGAGTGTGTGTGGGTAGGGAAGCCTGTGTCTGTCACCACCACCCTACAGGCAGGAGGCCTTTGCTGTCCCAACTACATGCCCCATACTATACGCATAGCTCAGGCCTGGGCCCCTCCCTTCCCTTGCCTGCCCTGTGCCTGGATCGGCAGTTCAGCAGAACCAGGCAGCCACCACCACCAAGGCAGCCAGCTCACCGTGATCTGGACGGCCAGCAGGCCCTCCCCTGCGTCCTTTGCATCAATGGTGAACTCCACAGGCAGGCTGGCAGGCACGCCAGTGGTATTGAGCCCAGGGCCGCTGGCCTTCACTTTGCTGGCATCATGCGTAGGCAGCACCTTGACCTTGAAGGGGCTGTTGGGCCAGTGTGTCATAAGCAGTTAGGAAGCCTCTCGATGCCTAGCCCGCCCCCGCCGCCCAGGCAGTGGACTGCCTCTTACCTGCGGGGCACCTCCTCTTCCCCGTACAGCACGGAGATGCTGTATGGCCCTTCGCGGCTGGGCACATAGTTGACAGTCTGGGTGCCATCGGCGTTGTCTACCACATCCACTGGTTCCACCAGGCCTGGCCCCCATCCCCAAAACAGAATCTCAGCCAGTCTCCTGGGCCCTCAGCCCCACCACATTGGACAGCCAGAGCTCAGCCGTGCACCCGGCCCTCAGCCCAAGCTCGGACCTCATTTGCCCATGCCCAGGAATGGCCCCAAGCCCTTGTGACACCAGACGCAAATCTGGGTGCCATCTTGGACCCTAGCCCTCTCTCCCTTCTGCCACATATGCTCAGTGTTGAAGTCCTATCTGTTCTATGTCCTAATGGTCCCCCTGTCACCCTAGACTCCACCACAAATGCTCCGGCCTCTCGAGTGCTGGGCCTCCACTATCCTCCCCTGGCCCCTCAAAGAGTACCATGTCTTCTGGACCCCCGGCTCCCAGGTATGTGGACACTCACCTTTGGGCCCCTGCACTTTGACCTGCAGCGGGGCCACACCGGCCTTGCTCGTGTCCACCTGGAAGGACTGAGGGAGGTTGGCGCGGACCATGCCTGGGCTCAGGCCAGGCCCGGAGCACTTGACCTTGGTTGCGTCTGTCACATCATGCACAGGAACCTTGAAAGGGCTGCCTGAACAGGGGGATGCAGAGGGACAGCAGCTGTGTGAAACAGAGTGGATGGCGAGCAGGGGGTCCCAGTGCAGCCCCAGCCGACCTGCCTCCTCACCTGGTACTTGGTGGCCACCGTAGGTGACATTAAGGCTGTAAGTGCCAGCCTCATAGGGATGTACTCGACCGAGCAGCTGCCATCCTTGTTATCCATGCAAGACATCTTGGCCTCAGAGGGGCCCTCTACAGCCAGGCCTAGGCCCCCTGTGCCAGCTCCCCTGGTCCAAACAGACAGCTAGTTATTGCCTGGGGTTCCAAGGCCCATGTCAGGTGACCCCTGCCTCCTGGGCGCTTGCTCACCTCGTCTCCACAGTGAACTTGTTGGGCTTGTTGGTGGTGCCACTTTGGATGCCTGGCCCATGGACACGCACTCGGGAGGGGTCACAGCCCTCAGTCACAGGCACCTGGAAGGGGCTGCTGGGCACAGGGCTGCCATCGTAGGTCACGTCCACAGAGTGGAGTCCTGGAGGACAGCAGGCCAGGTAAAGAGGAGCCCAGGCCACCCCACCCCGTCCCCCATCCCTTGGGAGCCCCAGCACATACCTTCCTCATAAGGTGTGTACTCGACTTTGTATGTGCCATCACCGCAGTCCTGCACGTAGGTCTCAGTCAGGTTGCCGGAGGGATTGGCCACACGAGCCTTGACGTGTGGCCCTCCAGTTTTTGTCAGAGCCCGGGCATCCACACTGAACTCGGTGGTGGCCTCTCGGAAGACACCTGCAGGGGGACAGTGAGGAGGACGCATGGGGCTCCAGGCGCTCCGTGGGCCCTGCCTACCCCCGGACCCACTTGTCCCGCAGTGGGGCCTCTCACCTTGGCCCCGATCCCAGGCCCATAGCACTGGACACCCGAGGTGTCTACTGCGGGCTCCACCTGCAGCTTGCTGGGAAGTTGGGCACAGGCTGGCCACCATATTTGATGGTGACGGTGTAGGCCCCGGGGCAAAGGGGGATGTAGGTAATAGTGTGCGTGCCGTCACCGTGGTCCTGGATGTGCACCTCCGCTGGCAGCCCCGCCTCGGAGCGGATCTCAATGGTCAGCTCTGCGCTGCCTGCGCTCGAGCAGTCCACGTGGAACTGGCCTGCCTCGCCGGCAGTGGCCCGCTCCAGCCCGGGGCCTGAGCACTTGACCTTGGATGCGTCAAAGCAGGGAACCACGTGGGCCTTGAATGGGGAGCCAGGAATGTGGGTGTCAGCGAAGAGGATGTTGATGTTGTAGTCCCCGGGCTCGGTGGGGACATAGGACACGGAGCATGTGCCGTCTCCATTGTCCAGGCACTCGAGCTGGGCCTCGCAGGGGCCCTCCACGGTCAGGCCCAAGCCGCCTGTGCCGGCGCCCTTGGTGTCGATGGTGAAGCGGGCAGGGGAGCCTGCACTGCCCCCCTGCAGCCCCGGTCCAAATGCCTTCACCTGACGGAGGAGGGGCAGGTCAGGAGCCGAAGCCACGCCACCTCCCTGACCCTTCTTGGCCCTGGACCCCCAGCCTGACCATCCATCTACTTCCTCTTGTTCTGGCTTCCCTCCCCCATCAGACAGGGGCACAAGCAGGCCTGGGCACGGCCATCAGTCATAAGGACACAAATGACAAAGAGCAATGGCAAGTCTGGAAAAGATGGGGAGCCCCCATACCTCAATTACCTTACTAGGCTTGGTGGGGGACACAGCTTCCATAGGAAAGGGGCTGCCGGGCACAGGCACACCATCATAGGTCACCTCAACCTCATAGGGTCCCTCTTCGCGGGGCACAAAGCGCACGACACTGTTGTCAGCCCCAGGCCCGGCTCCACCTTGCATGGCACCGAGGCACCTGAGGGGCCCACGATCTTGGATGCCACTTTGCCTTGTCCGCCAGCACCCTTCGACTTGACTGTGAATTCCTGGTCTTTGCCAACATCCACCTCTATTAAGATGACAAAAGAAGGGAGAGACCCATGACAGCAGGCCCAGTCTGCCACCAGGGCAACCTCAGTGACCATGATAAGGGCCCAACTACTTACTCTCTCCAAGGCCAGACACCTTGATCTTGCTGAGGTCCAGGCTTGGAGACACGCCCACCGAGAAGGGGCTCTTAGGGATGGGATCCCCTCCGTAAGTGACATTGACACCCACTGGGCCCTGGAAGGGGTGCAGAATGGCAGGGCCTGGGTCATGACCTTGGTCTCCCTGGCCTGTGGCCTCCCCACTTAGGCATCAGGGGTGGTGGTCAGAGAGACACTGGCTCTCCCCCCCCACCCCCAGCCTTCTATGCCCACGGGCTTGGTGGGTGTAGGAGGGGTGTAGCTGCGGGCTGTGAGGTAGCTACCTGCTGCACGGGAGTGTACTTGACCGTGTAGGTGTTGTCATGGTGATCGATGATGTCCACATCGCGCGCTGCATCCCCCTTGGCCAGCCCAAGAACTGAACATCCAGTTTGCCTTTGCCAGCAGCTTTGGCATTGACCGTGAAATGGGTGGGTTTGCCAAGCTCGACACCTGAGGAGACAGAGAGACCATGTATGGGCACTTTGCCCCGCCATCTTGAGATCCCCTGACCGCTCCATAGGGTGGTTCTCACCGGTGCGGCTGAGGCCCGGGCCCTCGGCCTTCACCTTGCTGCATCATGGGAGGGCTCCACCTTGACCCGGATGGGGCTGGTGGGTGTGGCCTGCAGTGGGCAGGAGGAAAAGTACTAAGAGAAGAGCAGCACCCCAACACCCAGCAGTGTTAGGGGCCAGGAGCAGCAGTACCCACCTGGTCAGCAAAGAGGACCATGATGGTATAGCTGCCAGCCCCGCGGGGTGTGTACTTGACTGTAAAGGTGTCATTGTCATTTCGGATGATGTCAAAGTCAATGTCGGCCTCAGCAGGGCCCACCACGCCAGGGGCACATTTGATGCCGATGCTGACGTCACCTACAGCAGGGGAGAGAGCAGAGGCTGGGACCTCGCGTTGATGCCTCGCCCACTCGCCCACCCACCCAAGGTTAGGCCTTACCCTGGCCAGCCTCGGTGCAATCCACAGTGAAGTAGGTGGGCTCATGAGCCTTGAGCCCTGTCTTGGCCACTCCTGGGCCATACACCTTGACCTTGTTTGGGTGGCTGCCGGCTCCCACATTCACCTGCATAGGACAGAGGTACAAGGGCATGACCAGCCTGGAGGAGAGGTTCCTTCCCCCACTGCCAGCTGGTATGCAAAACGGTACAACCACCTTGCAGAAGTGAGAAGTGGTCTGGTTCCCCAAACGACTAAACACGTGACCGTATGATGCTAGAATTCCTCTCCTAAGAATCTATCTACCCAGAGAAGTGGGCTCTCTTGTCTGCACACCTGCACCCAAATGTTCAGTGGCACTATTCACAACGGCCAAGAGGTAAAAAATCCCAAAGGTCCATCAACAAATGACTGGGTAAAATCAAAACCAAACCAAACCAAACCGTGGTCTGTCCATACAACAAAATATCATTCAGCTATGAAAAGACAAGGAGTACTGGTTCACGCTACCATATCAAAGAACCACGACGAAAACATTTTGTTGAGTGAAAGCAACCAGACACAAAATGCAAGGTGTCGCATGATTCCATCTCTAGCAAATGTCTAGAACAGGCAAGCCCAGAGCCAGAAAACAGAACACTGGTTGCTTAGGGCTGGTGGAGGGGGATTTGGTGGGTAGAGGAGTTTCTGTTTAGGATGACGAAAACGACCTAACCTTCAATTGTGACGAAAGCTGTACAACTCTGGACTCTACAGCATGAAGCTGTACACTGCAATGGGCGAGCTGTATGTCATTGGAGTTCTATCTAATAGAGCTGCATGAAAACAGGACAGGCACTCTAGGGAGATGGGAAAGGCCTGTCAAGGTCAGTAGAGGGCTGGCTCACCCGGAAAGGGCTGTTGGGGATGCTGACACCTCCCCAGGACACCATGGCTGTGTGTTTCACGGGTTTCCTGGGCACGTAGGAGCAGCTGTAAGTGCCGTTGCCATTGTCCTTGACTGTTGCCTCCACAGGGCAGCCCTCGTTGTCCTAGAAAGCAAGCGGCCAACCGGTCAGTGCCCAGGCCTGGGCACCTACCCCCCTACACACTCTCCGCCATGGGTGGGCGGGCACCGCACCTGCACTTGAACCCGGAGAGGGGCCTTCCCGCCGTGCTTGGCATCCACTGTGAACTCTGCTGGCTTGTTGACGGCCACGCCAGTCTTCTCCAATCCAGGCCCACGTGCCTTCACCTGATGGGAGGTCACCCAGATCTCAGGGGACCAAGTGCAGGCCACCAAGGACACGAGGGTGGCAGGAACACACTGCCAGGGATACCTGCCCAGGGCTTGGACCCCCTCCCAGCCCAGCCCCCAGGCAGAAGGGAAAGGGGGCCAAAACGCCGCCAGCAGCGTACGCCCTTTACCCTGTCTGGGTGGAAGTCCTGCGGAGCGTCGCGGATGTCAGCCATGAAGGGGCTGAGGCGGATATCCTCGCTGTTGCACAACACGTGCACAGCGTACTCGCCAGCCTCCTGAGGCCAGTAGCGCACGTCACAGGAGCCATCGCCCTTGTCATCACATTCAATCTTGGCCTGCGACGGGCCCTCCACTGAGAAGCCTGACAACAGCCACCAGTTCCATCAATACCCTGGAGCCTGGAATGGGGGACCAGCCCTTGCTACCCTCTGCCCCCCCGTGCCCACCCTCCAGCCTCCGACTTACCCAGGGTGCCTACGTCATCCCCAATGGCCTCCACCACGAAGTCCGCTGACTTGCCAACGACACCACCCTCCAGCCCGGGGCCCCAGGCCCGCACCTTCTGATTGCCACACTCGGTGCCCACCTTCACCTCGAAGGGACTGCAGAGAAAGAGCCACACAGGGCAGTGCTGAGGGCCACCACCCTAGAGAGGCACCACCCTGAGCCCAGCGCAGGGGAGAAATGGGCCACCTTGGCTCTGAACACTCTGCCAAGGGCCTTACCTGCGCCCGATGTTCTGGCCACCCCACGTGATGGTGACAGTGTATGTGCCAGGGCCATGGGGTAATATTCAAAGCCATAGACGCCATCGCCCAGGTCCTTCTGCTTCACACGCTCCTCGCCCTCTGCCAGAGACAAGGGAGGACCTTAGGCTTGCCCGGCAGCGGCCCTGGGGCTGCCATCACCCACTCTAGCCGCAGGCCAACTTACTGGGACCCTTCACAGTGACCTTCAGCTCCCCGCTGCCTGCGCCTTTTGTGTACACCTTGAAGTCGGCCGTCTCCTTCACCCGCACGCCCTTGGGCTGGAGGCCCCGGCCGACGGCACGGCAGGCACCCGGGTTACATGCTGTGGGCACAGGCTGGCTAAGTCACTGGAAGCTGGCTCTGGGTGACCCCTCCCTGGCCTCCCATAGAGTTGGGCCATCAGGATGGGGCAGGGGCCCTCAGAACTTGGCCCCACGGGTAGCAAGGGACATGCAAGAAAAGGACTGAAAGGGACTGCGACCCCAGGACCGCAGCTCCAGCCAGGACGCGGTGGCCTCCTCCCGTCTGCTCCACACCAGCGCCCCACCCCTGCCCAGCCCTCCCCTCCCAGAGGAAGACAGATCCAAGTACCGTTGACCCTGCAGGCAGAGCAGAGAGCAGCAGGTTTCTAGACAGCTGGAGCGAGTTCTTCCAAAGTGAAAGCGTGAAGAGAAAGAGAGAGAAGAGAGAGACACGGAGGGGCGAGAGGAGAGGAGGCGGAAGGGCCCCAGCAGGGGAGGAAGAGAGCGCCCCAGACAGTGGAAGCACAGAGACCCAGGGTGCCGGGGTGGACCCACCCTGCTGCCCCTCCCACGGGAGACTCCAGTGCGGGCGGCCAAAACCAGCCTACCTTGGCCAACAGTGACAGTGTAGGGGCTTCGAGGGATGGGCACACCAGCGAAGGTGACGTGTACCGTGTGACACCCTCCATGGTGGGCTGGTAGCTACAGCGATAGGTGCTGTCGCCCCGCGCCAGCTGAGGTTCCACGGTGCCCTTCTGTCCTGCAGGGTCCTGGATCACGACCTCCACCTCGCCCATGCCAGCTCCTGCCACAAGGTACTGCTTCTCAGCTCTAGAGCCTCCGGGCTGCTCCTGGGCCACAGTGGCTCTCTCCCCAGACCTGCCTGCCTCAGCAGCCTCCCTCACCTGCCGTGAAGATCTCAAAGTAGGTGGTCTTATTGGCGATGTTGCCGCTGGGTTCCAGGCCGGGCCCTGGGCAGTCACTTTGCTAGCGTCACCCTGGACTTGTCCACATACACCTCAAAAGGGCTCTTGGCGATATGCTGGCCCGCAAAGAGCACAGTGACCTGTTGTTTCCAAGAGGGGCAGGGCTGTGAGGGTGGTGTTGGGACTCCGCAGCCGCCGCCCCTGCCACCAGCCTCCCAGGGGCTGAGGCTCACCTTGTGAGTCCCCGTCACCTCGGGGACATACCAAACAGAGAAGGTACGGTTCTTGTCGTTATTGGCAGTCACCTTTGCCTGTGGCGAGAAGGAACCCGTGAGCCTCTGCTAAGAACAGCTCCTCCAGATGGAGGTACCGCAGTGCCCTGCCCCGCCTGCCATACCTCCTCCTGGTGTCCAGCTGGGTCCTCCACATACACCAGCACCTCTCCCTGGCCGCACTTCTGGTCTCCACGGTAAACTCTGCCCGCTTCTTCACCATATTGCCCGTGGGCTCGATGCCTGCCAGGGAGAGTGAGGAAAGCCACGGGCGCTGTTAGGGCCACTGCCTGACCCCTCCACCCCATCACCCTCCCTTCGGGAGCATCTACTCCCACAGGCTCAGCTGCCCTCCCTGCTGTGCCCGTCAGGAACGCTCTCAACTGGGTGAGTCAGTTCACCGTGAACTCTGGCGCATGGAGCCTGGCCTTGGGCCCCAGCTGCACTCTTGCTAGGAGACAGGCCTGGGCCTGTTTTTCTGGAACGCTCACTTGGGTTTGCCTGGGCCCTCGCTCCTGTGTGATACCTTGGCTGGGTTTCGTCTCCATTTACAGTAAAGCAGCTGGGTCCTCGCTTCCCGAACACACTCTGCCTTGCCTTGGGCTGATGGCTAGTCACAAGTGGCCACTTTGACCAGCCCCAACCCATTCCTGTCTGACTCTTGGGAAGCATTTAATAACCTAGTCACCACATCTCTGAAGGCTCCCAGGGACCTCCAAATTTAGAAAGAACCCTGTCCTGCAGAGAGGTGAGCGCACCAGAGCATCCCCGGCCCGGCTCCCTCACCTGGCCCGTAGCTCGGCTTTCTTGGGTTCAGCTTGGGCCGCAGGGAGCCCCTGGCTTCAGCTTGGCCTTGGGGAACTGGGACAGGTTAGTCATGACAGAGTGCTCGTCAACATTGGGATCCACGATCTCCTCTGGAGTGATCACCTGTCACAGGTAGAAAACAAGAGCCATTTGCCCTCCACGCCTCAGGTTTCTGGGATGTGACACCTCTCCCACTGGGACTGTGGTCCCCAGACAGCCCTGGGAGCCCAGCAGGTCATACCTGAGGGATGCCCAGCCAGTCGTCGGCCTGTTGCATGGCTTCTCGCGCATTGTTCACAGGCTTGCTGGCGTCCCAGGAGTCCCAGTCAGGACATAGGCCTGTGGTACAAAAGGAAAGATGAGGCTAGGGACCACCAGACCCCCTTGCAGGCCGCCTCCTCAGCCCACTCACAGATGGCCTTCAGGCCCCCACCTCCAATCCCACAGCCCTTACCTGGGGCACAACTATCGACAAGGCACCCAGGGCCCTGCCGCTCTGCCAGTCCCGACTGAAGTTGGTGATGGGCAGCTGCGGCAGCTTGTTCTGGATCCAGCCCAGGAGCCTCTGCTTGGGTGTCTGCTTCTTGGCTTCCTCATCCTCCTCCTCATCCCACATGGGCATGGAGATGGAGTAATGCAGGATCAGGGTCCAGATGAGGCCCAAGATGAGCTTCAGGTTGCCATCCACAATGGCCTTGCTGTCTGTGAGGAAAGGAGTGGCAGTGTGTCTCTGTGCACGCGTGTGTGTCAAGTGGCTCCAAGACAGTCAGTGCAGAGTGTGGCTGCACAGGGAACCCCAGGGAGGGAGGACCCTGTGGGCAGGGTGGGATGTGGATTCTGCCCAAGACCCCTGAGGGAGTGTGGGTAGTTTCAGAGATGAAGGACCTTTCTAGGGAAGGTGACACACCTGTAGACATCAGGTAACAATTCAGCAAAATGAGGGGGTGTTGCTGGAGGCCCCAGGCCCTGGGGCCCAGGACTGATGACAGCTGAAGGCAGCAGACAGGGCCAGGGAGGCCTCTGGAGTGAGCAGGTGAGTGCTTTGCAGCTACCCCAGAAACAGCCACTGCCCATCTCCAGGGATCACTGGAACAAGCAGGAGGAATAGCCGGCCCCATTGGTCCTGGGTGTCAGGGCCCTTGGCTTGGTGCTGGCAGGGTAGGAGAGCTGGCGCTGAGGAAGAGGAAGGCTAGTGGGTGGGGCAGTTGGGAAATACAATTGCTTGCTCCCCTAAGGTGGCATGAGGCAAGGAAGTGAAGTGTTGGGCAAGGACACTTTGGGTAGAGGGTGTGAGCCCCAACCCTACTTCCTCAGTGCCCCCATAGAGCCAGTCTGGGAGCCCAACGTAACCGCTGATTGGGCCACATGGCCCTGACTCACTGGGCCCAGCAGGAATGGCCTGTCAGCCAAGATGATAGGCAGAAGGCATTTCTGGGGCCCCCTTACCCAGCCCAAGGAGGGCAGAGTCAGTGCGCCTGGGTCAGGCACCCAAGGCGCAGCTTAGAACTGGGATAGCAGAGGCCATGGGTGGGGTCTCTGACTCTCGCTGCCTCAGCAGAGCCCAACCCCCCTCTTTGCCACCTAACGGGCTGCTGGGCCTAGGGCGGGCAGCCACCAAGCTAACCACAGGGGAAGTGGTTAGGGCGGCACCCTGCACCCTGTCACTATGGCAACTCCTCTTGGCCCCACCCAAGGCCCTCTGGGTCTCAGCCTCAGAGTGGGGGGCTGAAGGTGGGGCTCAGAACAGGCGGCTTCCTAAGAGCTCATCTTTGAAATCCCTACTGCGTCTCCGCCCCACCCCCCAATCAAGAGAAAATGCTTGTCTAGAGTCAACTTGGGGGTGGGGAGAAGGGGATGGATGCCACCAAAAGGGCCATCAGTGACAGGTGGCCTCTGAATCCAGCAGGCAGCACCTTGAGGGCTGCTGAGCCACTCAAAGCGGAGTGGCCTCCCTGTTCCAGACCGGGTTAGTCCTGATCTGCAATACTGCCTTGCATTGTCCCCAAATGATGAGTGGTGAAAGAAGAGACTTCAGACTAGGGTGACTAGAAGGTTTAGGGAAGCACAGGACTAGCCAGGGCTTCCTACCAGGCCAACATCCTTAAAGTCCTGCTGTGACCCCTGGGTGACACACAAGGCCAAGCTCATCAGCCCTGGTGGGTCAGGCTTGGCCAGCCGGATCCACCCCCTGGTCCACAGAAGGCAGGCCTAAACCATCCCAATTCCCCTCACAAAAGAGGGAGGGACCCGCTAGGGCTGGGAGACTGCCTGGTTGGAAGGCCCCGCCCCATCCCACCCCCTTTCCCCAGGCCCCAGCAGCCTACCCCCTCCCTCCCCTAATCACTGGCTTTCCAACATTTTTTTTGCCTATAGTATGGCAAAGCTCTGGAAACTAGGCCTGCTCCAGTCACGCTCACACACAGAGAAGAAGGGAGGGAGGGGGAGACCCCCCCCAGACAGCTGGGGTGTGGCCCGCCTCCCCACATCCGGTTGCCACCGCCCACCCACCCAAGGGCTCAGAGATGACTCAGCTTGCTAGACTGAGCTGAGACTGGGTGGCCGCGGCCTCCACTGCATTCCAAAGAAAGAGGTGAGGTTCTTGAGACCTGCCCTCTGAGTGGTTGGGGCACCTGATCTTAGTTTCTTACTTTCTTAGGCTCATTCTCTAGTGCCAGGGCCAGAGCGACAACTGGAAGGCCCCTTTCAATTCGAAAAAAAATTCATGCCCCTTCTTCTCTCCCTGTTGTACCTTCCCCAATGCACCAGTTGGGTGCCTGTCCCTGAGTGGTTCCATCTTGAAAAGAGCCAGGGATGCTACAGTAGCCCAGTCAAATGCCAGCCATCACCAGCCAAATGACATGGACACGGCTGGCAGTGGCCCAGCACACGCTGGAGTACCTACCTCCCAACCATCTCTTGCATCTAGATTCAGAAAAAGCAAGTCTATATGGAAGCAAGAGTTTGGCCCAAGACCAATGGTAACTCGGTGTCTTAGTAACTACAAACCAGCTCCTTCACTGGCTGACATTCACATTCATCTCAGTGCCATTTTGCTAGCCATATCCCACTCTGGTCCCCTAAATTCCCTGGGTTGAAGCCATCTTGGGTGTGTGGGGGGATCTTCCAGGGCCAGAAAAAAGCTGAGAGCCCTAAACAATGGGACGAGAAAACTCCAACTCCTTGTTAGGAACCACAGGGGCGCCTGAAAGCCAGAAGGCCCCTCCAAACTGCCGTAGGGGTGGAGAACCCGGGCCTCCCCCTCCATAGGATGGGGTGCTGGCGCAAGGGCCAGAGTCTGGGCCAGTGCCCACCCTTCTGGCCCTCTCCCACCACGGGTGAAACGGTGGGGCGCGGCCTGCGGAGGATGTGAGCTCAGCCTGGTCTCAGGCCAGCCGGGGCGCGGCGGGCGGGGCGCGTAGCGGTCCGCACACCCGCCTGCCGCGTCTGCCAGCGCGCCTTTGTTCTTGAGGCCCGCGCGTAGCTGAGCAGCCTGGGTGGGGGTGCAGGGCAGCGCCAGGCTCAGGGTGGCTGGAGGGGTCTACCCGGGGAAGATGGGAAGATGCACGAAACCCCCGCCCTCACCCTCTCCCTCCCGGCGCCACGCGGCTGCACACCCCTCACCAATGGACACGAGCTTGATGCTCTCGCGGTCCAGGAACTCGAGCGCCACCGACACGTTCTCCAGCTGCATCTGGCGGAAGGTGGGCCTCTGGTGTGCTTGCGGTGCATCTTCTTCTGGCTGAGCACCTCGAGCAGCGCGATAAGACGCAGCCCGTCGCTCAGGTCGTCTGCAGGTTGGCGATGCGCTTGCTCACGCATTGAGGTGCTCGGCACCAGCGCGTGAATGTGTTCTGCTGGATTTCTTCCACGGGCGTCCTCCGCCAGGTCCTTCTCGGCCGCATCTCGCGTCTCGCGTGTTGTACCGCCAGCCGGAGCCACGCCCGCCGCGCTCTGGCCGGCCCGGGATGGGAGCTACCATTTTGAGGCGCGAGGAGCCGAGGGGCGGTGCTGCAGCCTAGGCAGGGACGCCCTTTAATTAAAGTCGCAGCACTTCAGCGTCCCGGAAGATGCAGACAGCGGAGGTTGCGCTGTGGAGAGAGCGAGCCCTTTAAATGCGGGTGGGCGGGCTATGGGCGGGGTCCAGGCGGGCGGGTCGTGGGTGGGCTTCAGGGATGGCCCGCCCCGCCCCACCGTTGGAATGCTCCCCAAAGCCCCCCCTGCCCCTGCCGTTTTGACCCGACCCTGGGCTCCGGAAGGGCCGCCGGGCCCCTAAGGGGCAAGGACTACCCAAGTACCGCGGCTCGCGCCAGCGCTGCAGGAAACGCTGCACGAGGAAAGGCTGAGCAGCGTATGGCGCTGGACACTTGGTCTCAACTAGCACGCCATACAAGGGACTTCCTTCCCCAAGGCCCCTGCAGGGGTGGCGTAGCTAGCCCTCCCTGAGTCATGTGGCTCCACCCCATCCCCCGCAGCCTCCGCCACCCTCACTTCCCCGGGCTC
This sequence comes from Eonycteris spelaea, assembly GCA_003508835.1. Lineage (NCBI taxonomy): Eukaryota > Metazoa > Chordata > Mammalia > Chiroptera > Pteropodidae > Eonycteris > Eonycteris spelaea. The sequence continues at coordinate 712,967 of PUFA01000363.1, read as the reverse complement.
CAGCGACTGGGGTTCCCCGACCACACCCAGCCAGCCGACCCGCAGCACCAGGAACGGGCCGATCCTAAGAGCGAGCACTTGGAGAGTGCAGGTCCGGGCCAGGCGCTGTGGTGAGCGCTTTGAACGGGTGCCCCCCACTAGGGTAGGGGCCCGGCCGAGCCGGTTCCTAGGCCGCCCCCGACCTCATGGCCTAGGCTGGCCTGTGCACTGCGCTCACAGTCCCCAGCGCTTCCCTCCCTCCCTGCTCCACTCGGGAGGAAATGGCACTGGGCCAGGAGGCCGCCAGCACTCCAGGAGCAAGCAGTCTTAGAAGGGGCTGGGCGTGCCAATGGGCACTGGCAGAGGGCGCCATGTGATGGGTGCAGAGACAGCGAGTGTCCGCCTGGGTTGCCGTCCACCTGGGCACTGGGGTTTCCTCTCCTGTCTGAATGCCCCCCCAGCCCCGTGTGGCCCAGGGATGGCCAGGCAGGGGCCCCTTCCAGACCGAGCGGACCTACTGGGGGTTCCAATAAGGCTTGGCAGTCTCTGAGCCCTTGCATCTGGGTAGACTTCAGTACGCTGGCAGTGCAGAGGGCCCTTCCCCAGGACAGGAGTCCAGGGACTGAGGGAAAATCACAGAAGGCTGTCCTTCCAAAGCCTACTGAGGAGCCTGGACTGTGTCCCAAAGGCAATGGGGAACCTATTCGCTCAAAATTAATTTTCTGGTAGTAACTCTGGAGACAGTGGGGCGGGGAGGCTGCTGTGGGGAGACGGGAACCAGCAAGAGGCCTGTTGGGGACACACTGCTACGCTCTTCAGTCAAGAGAAGCCAGCCTACCCATTGCTTCGTCACCAGAGGACTCATTCCTTCCAGTCCCGTGTACTCCCCTCTCCAGGATGCTCCCTTCTTTAGGTTCTGTTCCTCCTGCTCAATTCTTAGATTGAGCGGCACACTTAGTAATTATCTGCTAAAGGCCTGTGAGACAGAAGGCCCTGTTCAGCCAGCACGTCATGGCCAAATATGGTTGACTGGAGCGTGCGTCGGGTCTGCAGTACCCACGGTGGTGGGGCTGATCCGAGCTGGCATCCCCCCTGCCTCCAGCACACTCATTTCGAGGCTGCCTTTCATCCCACTGGTTTTTCGTCACCAAAGATGGTGGTAGGGACTCCAAATACCATTTTCCAATCTGAGGCCCAACTCCTGTGCCGCTTCCTTCTCTTGACCACTGTCAATCACACCTGCATGAAAACTCCATACCACAGTCTGGGAACTGGGGTGGAGATGGAAGGGAGAGCTGTGAAGGGGACACAGATGGACCCTCCCTACCAGGTCCATTCAAAACAGGCTGAGTTTTTTCTGCTTCCTCTGCCCCACTGGAAAGCGAGTTCCCAAGGACAGCTTTACATCAAGAATTGATTTTCTTTTCGCCAAGTGCCATCCAACTGAGTCATCAGTATTCATTTCTTAATCTTCAGAGAGCAGGGAAACTGAGTCAGAGTAACTAACCAGTAGTCAACTCCAGCAGAAAGGGGGGAGAGCTGGGTGTCTGGCTTCCAGCCAGCCCCAGGCTTTCCCTATTTGGGGGAGACAAGGGATAGGGGTGTAAAGGGCTTTTGTCCCTAGGGACATAGTATCACCACCAGATGGCGCCCATCCTAAAGCCCCCAGATCAGGCAGTCAGTCCTTGGAAGCCTAAATCCAGCTCTTTCATATTTCCCTTATTTGGAGTAGATTCTTGGATGTTAGACACACCCCGCCCCCACCCCACCCCAGCCCTCAGACCCAGGCCAGGCCCTCCCACAGGGCAACTTCAGCTAGTGAAGAAAGCTCAGAATGGCTCAGTGAGAAGAGACCTGGGCTGCCAAGGCAAGTCCAGGTGGCAGGTGAGGGCACTCACTTTCTGAGCTCTCCACCTTGACCTTGTAGCCTGGAACGTACAGGTATGCCTGCCAGTGGACTTCACCTACTTTTTCTGGACCCCAGTAGCATGAGAATCTGGCCATTATTGCTGCTCACATCCTGGCTGGTGGTGAACATCCAGCTCAGAGCCAACCTGGGACGGGGCTCAGGGCCCAGCCCAGGAATCTGGCTTGTCGGAGGAGACCTTGCTTCCTGTACCTGGCCACGGCCCTGCCCTGGCCCCCATGAAGTGCTGCAGCCCCGTAACCAGCTCCCTGTGTCCAAGGAGGGCCGGCGCCAGCGAGGAACCTGCTGTTGCCCTCCCACGGGGCACTCAGGCTTGGAAGTGTCCTTCCAGATGGCCACTCGCCTTTAGCCCACATTATGTCCTACTCTCTCGACATCCTTCCCAGCTCATAGGCATCCGTGCCAGCCCGTATTCTGCCAAACACTCAGACCCCTCTCTCTCAAGGCCATCCATGGCCTTGGGCTTCCACACTCCTGGGTACAGATACAGCTTCACGGGTACACTAGGGAAGCCCCCGGACACAGCACTCCCAGACGCAGGTGGCCCTCCCCTGCGCTCAAGCACCCCAGCTGCACCAGACTTGGGCCTGAGTGCGCGCCTGCGTCTGCGTTCTCGGGGCTTCTCCGCTCACCTTCGCACCCCGCCCCGGGCGCGAGCAGTGGTGACCATCTCGCGTGGAGCCCAGCCGCGGAGGCCTCACCTGCTGTCCCTGCGGGCGGCCCGCTACCGCAGGGTGGCGCCCAGCTCGCCTTCGCGCCCGCGCCCGGCGCCTTGGGGCTCCGCTGGCATCCGCTGCGCGCCGCGCGCCTCCACGCGAATGGGCCGCCGCCGCCCGCCTTCTTGTTGGCCTCACCCCGCCCCGCGCCCGCCCGCGCCCGGCCCGGCCCGGCAAAAAAGCCTTAATTGGTAAAATCGCCCAGGAGCCGGGAGGGGGGGCGGGGCGCGCAGTGAGCTCAAGCGCCCGGGCCGCCTGGCGACGTCCCCCTCCCTCGATGAGCTCACCGCTCGGCGAAGACTGCTGGGTGATGAGGGGGAAGTTTGCCTCGAGAGTTCGCGGGTCCTGAGGGCCCATGTATCATCTCAGCCAGAAAGGCTATCTCCTTCAGGGAACCACCCACACAGTCACTGCCCCTGCCTTCACCCCAAGCCTGGGCTGGCCAGGCAAGTCGGATTCTGCCCTGTGGGGTGGGAGGAGACAACAGGCCTTTGCAGGTGTTCACTGAGTGCTTACCACCCGCAAGGCCCCAGGGGCAGGGACCCGAACCGGGTGACAAGCAAGTAGCCTGGCTGCCACCGACTTGGCCCCTGCTGAGTGCCAGGCCTGGGATCTGGCAGCAGAGAGTACTGAATTCTTAGGATACCAATCAGGTTCAGTCCCAAAGCCTGGGAGTGCACAGTGAGAGTGCAGCCAAAGAACCAAGTGTTTCTGAGCTGGGTGGGCACAGCCATGCCCTGGCACTGCCAGGCTCCCTCTTCCTCTTCTATGTGCCCATTTCCTGGTAGCGTCAGATTCAGCTCAGATGTCATTTCCTAGGAAGGCCACATAAAGCAGTGTCATTTTAACATTCTACCATAACCCCCCAAAAGAATTACTTTTTACATCCTGAGCCAGTATGTGCACGCACACACAGACACAAATAACTAAACAAACATTTCAGGTACTAAGACTCTCCCTTAGTACCTGAAAAGCACTTCGATATTCTCTATTCTATTCTATTTCATTAAAAGAGAAGGAAGGGAGGAAGGAAGGAAGGGAGTGGAAGGGAGAGGACTGGTCACACCTGCTAAATGAATTTGGCGATTCACAGTTTAACACTAACAGGAAGGCGCTGATCACCCACCAAGCCTCCCTGAATCCTCAGTGCCAGGATGTCCATCTGTCACTGCTCCCTCAGGTGGGACCCCCTCCAACAACCACTGGAAAGGGCGTGGGTTATCATTACTTGATAGATGAGTGACCTGAGTTCAGGCCCATTAATTAGGTGGCTGTGCTGGAACTCATGGGCAAGGTTATCCTTCGGCGAAGGAAACCCACCTACCACAGGCACTGCCAAGGGTACAATAGGTGGGGGGCACAAAGGAGGTGGTGGCCGTATGGCTGAATCTTGGGATCCCCACCTCCATTGGAATGTTCTCTTTACACTACCGCCTCCCTCTTCCACACACACACACCCAAAACACATGCAACTCTCCGTCTCTATTTCCTCCAGGTCTGGAGAGAACGAAGGTTTGTACGGCACCAGTGGTTCCCTGGTGGAGATTGTCATAAATGAAAGGCCTTTTCTCCTTGTGTTGAAGGTTTTGGAAAACCGCTAGAATGAGCCCCATTCCTGCTGCCAAGCAGGCTGACTCTCCAACTGGCCGTGCCAATGAACTGATGGTGCTAGAGTTGGAACACAACGCATTCTTTGAGAGACTTTTGGTCAGCTAACCATTCACTGTTTTATATTGACAGCGACAATCTCCCACACAGACATTTTCACCATAATCATCATCTTATAATTTTTGTTACCATCCGAGCAATGTTTCAAAGCATTCAAATACCAGATAAAATGTGAAGGATCTCTAACATCCCTGAAGAAAAAAAGTTTGTCTACTACTGAAGTATTAAGAAGATTCTGATCTTACAGAAAACATTAACAGTTCAGTGAGCAATCGTGTCCTTGGACATGGATGCTGAGAAATGTATTCGTGTTATTTTCCTTATACCTTTCAGCCTGGCTGGATTGCAAGTTTTACAATATACTGCTTAGAAGCCATTCCCCATCCTGAAAGGAGAAACTCTTACTTGGGCTTGGACTGCAGTTCCCCCAAACTTCTTTAACTCTGCCCAGCCTTTCCAGGAAGACTCCCCTGGAGGCCCCAGATTTCTCCAAAGCCCTCTGAGGACTTGGAACCCCTGTTGCGCCACACTGTCCAGGTCATTGCTTGGAGGACTAGGTACTGGTTGGGGGAACAATTCATGAATGAATCACTGCACTCAGGGCCTTTGGGCAAGTCTCTTCCCTCTCTGGTCCCCCAATTCCTCTATGTGACAGGGGTGGTGCAGAGGGTCTCTCAGCTCTGATGGTCAAGGGCTCACGCTGGTTTCCGGTGGTCTGGATGGGTCTCCTTTGTAAGGGGGGCTGGATGTGGGCTCCAGATACCCGTAGGGTGGGTGCAGGGGACTGTTGCAGTTCAGCCTCCTGGCGCCGTCTGTGGTGGAACCTCACAGTGGGACAACAGGGGGGACATAAAAAGCAGAGTGCCGAGGCAGGTGCTGGGGAGGGGTGTTCCTTGGGGAGCAGGCAACCTAGAATTCTTTGACCTCATAAGGAAACAGCTTGGATGTGTACAGGGAGGGGTGGCATGGGGGAGGACTGAGCCTCTGGACATGGGCCAGCATTGCAGAAAGGCTTGGAGAGGTGCTGGGAGTCTGATCTTGCCAAAACTCAAATTCCATGAGGCAGCCTCTGAGGGGCCCAGAGCCCAAATGCCAGCTCCCTCCCTGCTCTGAAGCTACGTACGTGTCTGGGGACCCACACACCTCCTCCTATTTCAGGAGACAGAGCAGGCCTCACCTCTATTCTAAAAACCCAGCCAACAGCAGTTCTTCTGAGGGTCTTTGTGCATGCTCAAACCAGGGGCCCATCTCTTCACCGCTCCCTGGGTGGCCTTCTCTTCTCCACACCATGAACAAACCTCCATGGAGAACTGCTCTGTGACCCTCACCAGCTGGGCCGGCTAGCCTGAGTCTGAACCAGAGCCCTCCTCCTCTGCTCCCTGTCGCCAGCTGTCAACTATGGGACCAGAGATAGCACCTCATCTCTCCCCATGCTCCCAGTGCTAGGCCTTCCCCGGCAGGGCACCTCACTGGGCCCCACACTCCACTGGCTGTCTTTGTGTAGAATGTTGCCTCCTTTCCGATCTCCACAGGGACACTTCTTCACTGACCAAGGCCTAGTGACAGTCCAGGCTGCTCAGTAGGCTTTGGAAGAACAGCCTTCTGTGATTTCCCCCTCAGTCCCCTGGACCCCTGTCCTGGGGAAGGGCCCTCTGCACTGCCAGCGTACTTGAAGCCTACCCAGACGCAAGGGCTCAGAGACTGCCAAGCCTTATTGGAACCCCCAGTAGGCCGCTCGGTCTGGAAGGGGCCCCCGCCTGGCCATCTCCTGGGTCACACGGGGCTCGGGGGCCATTCGGACAGGAGAGGAAACCCCCAGTGCCCCAGGTGGACGGCAACCCCAGGCGGACACTCGCTGTCTCTGCACCCATCACATGGCGCCCTCTGCCAGTGCCCATTGGCACGCCAGCCCCTTCCAAGACTGCTTGCTCCTGGAGTGCTGGCGGCCTCCTGGCCCAGTGCCCCATTTCCTCCCGAGTGGAGCAGGGAGGGAGGGAAGCGCTGGGGACTGCGATCGCAGGTGCACAGGCCAGCCTGGGCCATGACGGGGGCAGGCTTAGGGTACTGGCTCTGCCGGGGTCCCCTACCCTAGTGGGGGCACCCGTTCAAAGCGTTTGCCACAGCGCCTTGCCCAGGACCTGCACTCTCCAAGTGCTCGCTCTTAGGACCGGGCCCCCTCCTGCTGCTCCGGGTCGGCTGGCCGGGTGGCGGTCAGGGAATCCCGGACGCTGGAGCCAGAGGGGAGCGTGGGTAGCACGGACAGCGGGGACAGTGTGGAGCCCACGTAACTTGGGGGGGACGCTCCACCCGAAGCGCGCCAGCCGCGTCTCGCTCCCACATCCTGGCCGGTTTCTGCCAGTTCCACTCGCACAGCCCCACTCCTCCTCATTTCTCGCCTGAATGCCAGTGGGTGACATCTGGGCTCGTCGGCCCGCCCTGGTCCCTTGTCCTGGCGAGTCTACGCTTGTTCTTCTAGCATACAGGCCCCGCTCCTCTCTTAGGTCTAGCCTGAGCACTGCAAGATGTGACGCCTGGGCGCCCCGACCCCGCCCCTTCCCTTGGGCGCGCAGCCCCCACCCGCTTCCACCAAACTACAGGCCTGCGCCGCTCCGGCTCCCGCTCATGCCCCGCCCCTTTCGCCTCTAGCCAATCCCTCTCGCCTGTGACTTCTGGGCCCACCAGCCCCGCCCGCTCTCTCCACGGCCCGACTGGTCTGCGCCGGCTGCTTCCTAGCGGCCTGGCTCCGCCCTGCCCTGCGCGCGCAGCCCGTAGACCCCGCGGCTGTGACATGAGCGTGACGCAGGCGTGACGCGAGTGCAGCCGCTCCGAGGCATTCGCGTTTTCCTCGTCTCGCTCCGAGGCTGTCGTAGCTAGACCTGCGTTGCAGGCCCAGGCCGCCCCCAGGCCTCCGCCGCCCACCATGGACGACTACGCGGTCCTGTCGGACGCTGAGCTGGCCGCCGTGCTGCGCCAGTACAACATCCCGCACGGGCCTGTCGTGGGTAGGCGGCGGGTGGCGGGCGGCGGGCAGCGGGCGGGCCCCTCCCCGCGCTAGGCCCTGCGCTCCCCCGACCCCTCCCCGGGGCCCCACCCGCGGTCCGCCCCTCCTGGCACCCGTTCCCCTGCTTCCCTGCCTGCGCCCCTGACCGCCCGTCGCCCCGTGTCTGGCCAGGCTCCACTCGCAAGCTCTACGAAAAGAAAATCTTCGAGTACGAGACCCAGAGGCGGAGACTCTCGCCCCGAACTCGTCTGCATCCTCTCTTATCGGTTTTCCGGTGAGGCCCCCGCCCCAGAGCCCCCACCTGGTCCCCCATCGGGACAGGGTTTGGGCTGTGGGGAGGATGGGGTCTTGAGAGTGTGGCAGGGGCACTGGCTGGGAGGGGCAGGGGGAAAAAGGATCCTGGGGCAAATGGTCCTGCCTCCCATTCAGACTCCGATTCTGCATCTGTGGACTCGGATATGTACGATCTGCCCAAGAAAGAGGACGCCTTACTTTACCAGAGCAAGGGTAAGGCAGCAGTAGGATGGGCCCTGACATCATTCCACTCCCTTGGGGACCCCAGTGTCAGGGATAACGTGAGACCTCAACCCCCACCATCCCTCAGCAGCCCGGGGAGGGGGGGTGAGCCATATCACCAGCCCCAAATGGGATTCAAATTAAAGCCGTTGGGCTAGGTGGGACACCGTTGTCCCTCTGCTACCGCTGCCCCCTTCCCAAGGCTATAATGATGACTACTATGAAGAGAGTTACGTTACTTGAGCACCAGGACTTACGGGGAGCCTGAGTTTGTGGGCACATCCAAGGGCTTCCGCCAGCCCTCTGCTTCACTCTCAGATGCTGACACCTTTCACCACCAGGTGAGCTAATTGTTGGGCACCTTGTACTGTACTCAGGTACAACCCCAGGGGGTCATGTCTGGGTTGGAATAATTCAAAGGGCCACTGGCTGCAAATGGTGGCTCTGAAGCCTCCAGGGAAAGGTGGGGTCAACAGACACACCTGGCAGGGCCCTCTTTTGGAGGATTCTTCCGAACTATTTGATTAGAACACGTGGAACGTGCCCTGCCCCTGGTCCAGAATCTGGGTTTGAGCTCTTTCTGAGAATCCTGGGGCAGAAGGTAGGGTGCAGGTAGCCAGGACAGTCACCAAGCAGTGGCCAGGCCTCACGGACATAAGGCCAGGAATTCAGAAGAGTTCTGGAGCGGTGCAGGGCCTTGGCCTTTAAGCACTGGTCAGACTGGGCCAGCCAGGGAAGTTTGGACTGAGAGCTGTGACAGGACCACGCTGACCCTGCCAGTCAGTCTCTTCACCCTGACCCTTCTTTAGGTTCGTGATGACAGTCTCTTCTCTTCTGAAGAGGAGAGCAAGGATAGGTGAGTAGTGGAGAGGGCCAGGGACCAGGATTTCTGATGGGCCCAAGCCCTCCTGGCCCATCTGCTCCCCTCTTTGCCTCAGGGAACGCCCCGTGTATGGCCGGGACAGTGCCTACCAGAGCATCGCGCACTACCGCCCCGTTTCCAACATCTCCAGAGGCTCCCTGGGCCTGTCCTATTATCCCACATCCTCCTCCACCTCTTCTGTGTCCTCATCTTCATCTTCCTCCCCTTTGTGGCTCACCCGCCGTGCCATTCGGCCAGAAAAGCAGGCCCCTGGGCTGGTCTGGGCCAGGACCGCCAGGTCCCACTCTGGGGTCAGCTGCTCCTGTTCGTGGTGTTTGCTGCCTTCCTGCTCCTCGTTTACTATTCCATGCAGGCTGAGGATGGCAACCCCTTCTGGACGGAGCCCTGAGGGTCTGGCTGGCTTCATGGCCAACTGCCTTAGGAGTGTTTGTTTGGGGGCGGGGGTGGGGTTTTTCTGTGTGTTCTAGCTTGGGAGCACCCGGCCTGGCCTGGGGCAGTGCTTGCTCCCCTGCCTTGTCCTGCCTTGTCCTGCCTTGTCCTGCCACGGAGGCGGCAGGCCCGGGCCCTCTACAGCATGGTGGGCCTGGGCTGGCCTACCTCTGGAGCCTCCTGGCCCTGCTTGCCTCTGACCCTTAGGGCCCAGGAGAGCAAGACCCTTCTCCTGGAGAGAACATGGTGTTGTCATTGCATGCCTTGTTTGTTGTCACCTCGTTGGGGGGATTAACCAAAGGCCACCCTGACTTTGTTTTCGTGGACATAAAATAAAAAGACCGTTATTTTTAATGCCTGGGCTCTTCCTGCTGGGGAAGGGGTCAGACTCCCCAGCCTGGGGCCTCTGCCCTGGGTCTCCAGGGTCACTACCTGTCTTTGTCTGTTCTCCCTTTTTGCTCTGGGCTTTTGATAAGGATCGCTTGTTACCTATAGACACCTTTGGTGCTTTGCTTGTGGAGTCCACTCTCTGACTCATTACCCAGAGCTCTTGTAGCTGCTTATGAAAATAACTGTGGCCCTGTGGGGTGCAGAAAGCCCCTGGAAACGGAGGTGAGGCTGCATTTACCATGCTGGCTTTAGATGTCATAACTGGGAAGAGCTGACTCCATTTTCCGTACCCCAGGGCAGCACGTGCTCGGTGGGCTGTTTCTCCTGGAAAGCTGCTCATTTAATGACAGGGGAAGGTTCCCAGTTCTCTGAAATGCCCTGTTCCCTCTGAGTAATCCGACTCCTCATCTGACAATATTCTCACTTATCACCAGGTGTCCTGCCATGGATAGTCTTTAAGTTGTACATACATAATTTTAAAATGGCGCTAAGGAAACCCAGGGTAGGATGTCTCGCGAGGCCAGGCCTCCTGTTGGTATGCTGCCAGCAGAGGTTGGGAAGGTATGGAGTGGCTGGCATCTACTCCATGTAGGCAGGCGGGACGCAGAGGTGAGGCCTGGGCTTCCCGGACAGGCGGGGCCCTGGCATCAGTCCTCTCACCTCTGACTGGCTCCTTTGCTACAGGTGGTAGGATGCAGCCAACCCTAGTGTTTCACCTGGCACAGTGCGCCGAATAGTGTCAGCATGTGCGCCCAAGGTCTCCTGAGCCTCTCGGGCTCTCGGCTGTCTATGGCCACACAGCAAGCTTGGGTCAGGGCTGGGTCCGGGACTCCTACCCCCAGCTCCTGGCCATTTCTCTTTGCTGCACCCTGGAGTTTCCCCACATTTTGGGAGGTGTTTTCCTAAAAGTAACATGCTTTTTGTGCATTTTAAAATATACCAAAAAATGAAAGAGATTCTATTTCTCACCACTGCCACAGCTGCAGCCTCTGTCGTTTGCTGTAAGCCACTCCCACCTGGCTCATCTCCCAGTGCACAGCCACCTGGGCCATGGACTCCTCAGGCCCCAGTCTCTGCCCGTCACCATCCCAGTGCAAGGGCTGAGACCCGGATGCTCCATGGTGGGTGGTAGGCAGGGGCAGGGGATGCTGTCATATCAGCGATAAAAGACGCTGATGATCAGATCGATGAGCCTGTATGAGGGGGAGGGGCAAAACAAGTAGGTCGCCAGTGTACCAGACCCCAAGGGTCACAGTGACAGCTTGTTTCAGCAGCTGATCCCAAATCAAGTATGTTAGGCGAGAACCCCACAAACACTACCGGGATTGCTGTTGGCCGAGAGAGGCAAGCGGAGACTAGCGAACCCCATGTGGGGCCTGGGGAAGTAGCAAGGTTGACATGCCAAACAAAGCTCGGGAGTAGCTGGGGTGGAGAGAAGGGATAGCACGAGAGGAAGGGGAATGGGCTTGGGGCATCCCAAGGAAGAGATGGCATGGCTTCTGGTTGGAAAGGCCCTCCGAAGTCTCTGGTCCTCCATCTGTTGCAGGAAGGTGGCTAGGTAGATGGGTGCTTGAACAACCACTGTGGTGTCTGGCATGAGAAAAGTGAGGGAAGAGGTGATGCCCGTATGACATAGTCTCCCCCTCTTCATTCATTCATTTATTCCCTAAGAGCAGCCACATCCATTCATCGCCACGTGCAAGATGGATTGCTGAGGGCTCCACGCCAAGGGGCTCTGAGCCTCCTGCCCAGGGCTCTGAGGGGCCCCCTACCCTGAAGGTCCTCATGGCTCCTGAAGGCTCTGCGCCTCCCCCAGGCCTCCCCTTGGGCTTGACTCTAGGCCTGAGGGCTCTGTGCACCCCCACTCTGTGCTCTGAACCTGACCCCCACAGCCCTGGAGCCCCATGAGGGCAGCTGGGTGCTCCCTAGTGCTCTGGGAACCACAACCCAAAGGCTTTTGAGGGTTCTGTGGGCCTCCAACTGAACCCCAGGCTCGCAGGTCTCCACCTAGTGTTTTCCAGGGCTGGGGCGACCTCCCTTGAGAGCTCCAAGGGGGTCCCCTCCCAAAAGCACCACATACAGCAACTGAGGGCTCCGGGCCCATCACCCTCCTCCCTGTCCTGCCCAAGGGCTCCAGCTGTGCTGGGGGCACAGCAGGGGCAGCATCCGCCTGTGATCCAGCAAACCTCAGCTCCCCTGCCACTGAGAGAGCCACCTAAGCGGGGCCTTGCCAGGGTGGCAGGCAGGGCAGTGTGCGCAGCCCGAGTGGATGCAGGGGGAGCAAAGCTGCGTCCCTGAGAGGTGACAGGGAGGGGTGTTCTGCAGGCAGGGTAAACAGGGAGCCCAGAAGACCTGGTCCTGACCCCACCCCTCAGCCTTAACCCCTTCCGTGGGTCCAGGGAAAGCTGTAGACAGCACGGGGCGGGCCCAGAGGTGGCCCTGCCTGACTCCAGCACTGTGCCACAGCGAGCTGTTTTGTGCTAGAGAGGGTGCCTGCTGGGCTAGTTGGGTCCCAGCATTGAGCAGTCAGCATCTAAGAGCACATCCCAAGAAATACACATCCTGTGGCTCCATGAGGATGTACCACCTGGGTCCCCGAGGGCCTTAAAGGACTGGAAAGTGGCAATGGATCCGCCGCAGTTACTGCCCCTGGTCTGGGCTGCTGCCCTGTGGTCTGGGGGCCAGTCTCTGGTGATAACTCCACCCTCAGGGAGGCAGGCCACGCCCCTGGGCCACCACCTCTCCCGTCATCTCAGGCTGGGAGTGGAGGGAGGCAGGTACTTCCAGCTGCCCAGCTGGAGAGGGGACAGGAGGCAGAGCCACCCCAGAGAGGTCCAGCATCACTGGGGGGATAGAGGTCCCTGTGAGTCACCTCCTTCTCCCCTAGGCCCACGGGGCACCCCGGACTCCGCACCCATGGGGCACCCCACCCTCCCCTAGTCGCCCTGAGCCTCCCGTCCCCTCCCCAGGCTGGCCCCTCCAAGGGGAAACAGTCCTGCGTCTCCCACTCCCAAGCCCCTGACAGGTGGAGCCTGCACGTAGACGGCCCCAGAGCTGAGCCGAGCTCCCCGGGAGTCCCTGCCTGCTCCACGGACACCATGTCACGCCCGGGCACCGTGACCCACGTGGGGCGCCCATGATGGAAGATGGCAAGCGGGGGAGCGGCCCCTGGGGGTCACCCTCCACAGAGCATACAGGACAGGCAGGGGCAGGAGGGACTGGCACCGGGGTACAGTCCCTGCCACGGGCTCCACCGGAGGAGCTGCAGTTGGCACCAGGAAGAGGAGCGCCCGCCGGGCCCCAGCCTGCAGGGGGCAAACGGCAAGGGGCCCGGACTCGCCACTGAGCAGATCCCGGAGGCCCCCTTGGCTGCTAGGAGGACACGGCGAGGTGCAAGGCCCAGGCAACCGGCGGGCCTCACAGGTAGGGTGAGGAGGCCTGGCCGCCACCCAGAGCCAGCGGGGTGGCCACCCAGGCCCGCCAGTCCCCACGCCCGAACCTTGCTCTCCAACAGGTGCCAGGAACAGAGGCGAGGTCCGGGGCAGGCGCCCTGCCCAGGCCGGCCCCAACTTACCTACTAAGACGGGGAGGGACGGCTGGTCACCCCACTTGGGAGCAGCCCCGTGTCCTGCAGGTCCTGTATCTGCTGAGCCCAGGCAGAGCAGGGAGAGGGCAGAGCTGACCACCGTGACCCACAGCCAGCCTCCACCCTGCTCCGGCCACACTTCTGCACCCACACAACCCTCCCGCTGCCTATCCCCCAGGAGGCTGGGAGGGACCCAGGTGGAGAAAGGGGAGTGCCAACCCTTTGGGATAGGGCCGTCACCACCACCAACCGCCGACAGCGAGGGGGCCCCAGTATTTCAACAAGGGCAACTTTAGTCTGGGGACTCCTTGGGTTTCCCCAGGGCCCCCAGCACAAGCAGCCACATCCCACTGCAGGGCATGGGGCCACGTGATCCAGACCAGCCCCCTGGGAACCCGATGGAGCCAGGGCCGAGGAGGGGTGGCCAGGGAGTTGGGGTCGGTGAGCGTGCGGGGTGCAGGGAGTCAGCCTTGGGGACCTCACGTGCACTGGGCGCTCTGCGGCTCAGGACAGTCTCATCTCACTCCAGGGCCCAGGGCCCATCCCAGATGCAGACACATCCCAGGGCTGGGCAGCCATGGACACCAGCCCCTTCCTCACCTCCAAGGCATCTCCAGGGACGGCGTTCCCTAGCAGAGGACACAGGCCTGCTGGGCGATCGGGCTGGCTTCGGCCACCTCCGTGACGCGCCCTGGTGTCACGGTAGGTCCTGACAGCCCAGCGAGGCCACAGCCAGGGGAGCCGTGCTGAGGACTCCTCTGAGCGGTGGGTGGTGTAGAGATCGCCCTGGGTCAGCATGATGGCCGCAGACAGGCCAGGCACCGACATCTGTGCTCAGCGGGACGACACCCGGGTCCTTGGGCAGAGAGGGCGGAGGCCACGCATGGGCACTGAGGGGGGTGGGACAGGGTCTACCTGGCCGGGACTGCCCGTCCTCTCAGCAGGCCACTGAGGAGCACCCCCAGGCAAGGGCTGTGCAGCTGGGTGAGGGAGGACCCAGTGCCCCCTGCCATGCACAGACCTCGAGGGAGGCAGCCCCCACGGACTCCGGCCCCGGGCCGAGGGTCAGGCAGGGGCTCGGCTCAGGCCCGGGTCAGCACGTGGTGAGGACGGCAGTCAGATGGCCCAGACGGGCGGCTGCACTGGGCCTGAGCATCTCCAGGGGAGCCCCAGGGCCATGTGGCTTGACCTCCAGGCTGACGGGTGTCCCCGGGAGCCATGACGAGGATCCCTAGGCGAGGACAGCAAGCACCATCGTGGTCTCTGCTTCTGCTACTGGCAAAAGGACAGCACAGCTCCCCAGAAACTCCCTGTCCGTGGCTTCAGGAAGCACACGGCGGCCTTGCACGGTAGGTACCAGGAACTGTGGCAAGGGCCTCAGCGTTGCCCAGCAGTGAGAGCCACAGGAAAAGCACTCACCGCTCACATAGCCTGGGTGACACATTCAGAGCCACCAAGCGCGCCATCGGGAATTCACCTCTGAGCCCCAGCGGGTAGGATGGGGCGGGCAGGTCTCCATGGGAACGATGGAGATGCACGTGGCAGTCTCCAGCCACAGTGGGACCTCCTTCCTGGAACACTGGACTCGGCTACGTCCCCAAGGCTGCCTGCCTCAGCCACCAGAGGCCAGCCCGGGGCTACCTGATACCATCATTGAAAAAAGGGGTGCAGCCGGGAGCTTCCTGGCGCCCAGGCCTGGGTAGTCACTAACAGGGTGCTGGCAAGGGCTGCCGTGATGAGAAAGAACTTCCTGTCCCTACGCCCTGGGCTGCACGACTAGCTGGGACTGCCACCAGGCAGCAACCCCCTGCAAAAGCAGAGAGCACACACCAGGCTTCATGGGCCACAAGGGGCCTGTGTCACTCATTTTCTTTCTTTCTCTGGCTTTTGTGTGCTTTGCCTACAGCCCTTCAGAGGCATGAGCCTCTCTCTGCCCTCATGCACTCAGGCCCCGCGTGTCTTGGTGCAGGGGCTAGAACTTGCCACCCCTGCTCAGGTAAAGGACACACCTCTTCTTGAGGGGCCTGCATGGGACCAGGGGCCCGCCCTCCTTGACAGCCAGGTTCAGGGACATGGACACTCCTCAGAGCCTTCTCATTCTCCAGGAAGGAAACAGCCTATGCCCTGGCAGGTGTCATCACCACCTCCGGCTTTGTCCCAGGGTCGATGTGTGTGACCCATAAAAATAAGAAGGAGGTGAGGGAGTGTCGCTTAGATATGAAGTGATAGAGACTCTGCCTTCCATCTGGGGCCGCTCTCCCCTCTCTGCTCTCTCTCCCCTGGCTCTGGGGAAGCCCTGCCCTAAGCAGACCTGTGGACAGGCCAAGTGGGGAGCCGGGGAGGCCCCCACCTCTCCGCCACAGCCACGGACAATCTGGAAGTGCGGAGGCCCTGCCCCAGCCACCCAGCCATGGGATTATCTGGAAGCAGATCCTGTCCCCCAGGCAGGCCATTTGGCAGAGGCCCAGCTGATAACTTGACTGGATCCTTCCCCCCGGGCAGGCCATTTGGCAGAGGCCCAGCTGATAACTTGACCGCAGCCTGTGACAGATCCTGAGCCGGAACTGTCCAGCCAAGCCCTCAGGCATGCTGTCCTTATCCTCTTGGGAGATGACAGGATATCACAAGCCTTAGTCACCTGAAGGTGTGGTGCTGGAGTACCTTGTGATGCAGCAACGGGTAACACTTACGTGAATGAAACGGAGAAGGCCACACGAAGGAAGCAAGAAACCCCAGAAGCCAGTAGGAAAGGCCTGGAAAGTCCGATGACACGAACACTAAACTCGGCGGCCTGACCAAACACAAACCCCAAACCACACAGTCAAGAGACAAGGGACAAAATGGGGAAAACATAGCGGCAACATGTGACTCAGGGCTCCTGTCTTACATATATAGAGAGTGACGCAGTCCACAGGAGACATCGCCATGACCCAGCTGGAAAGGGGGCCAACGGGGGGGCTGCAGAAAACAAAAGCCAAAGGCTCCCCCCTCGGCTGTTCCCGCACCACAACATGCCGAGGTGCTGGGGTCCCGGAGACAAGCGATGCCCAGCAACTGGCTCTGCGGTTCACCTGCCACTCCGACTAGATGACAGGTCACCGCGGTGCCGAACGAAGACGGCCCACTGACCGCCGCAAAGACTCGCGGTGCCCGGCCGTGAGTGGGTCTCCGCGGCATCGCCCAGGAGCTGGGAGACCCTCTTGGTCAGGAGCTTGGGCAGGGAAGGAGGAGGCTTCCCGCCGCCGCCCAGGGCCAGCCGCCCACAGCCCAGGCAAGGGGCAGGGCAGTTCCCGGGCAGGCAACCTCCTCCGCGGTCTCTCGGTGCCCCAATCCATCTTCTCGGTCTCTGGGCCCACGTTCCTTTCCTATCCCCAGCTCGGCCGTGGGGTCGTTCCTGTGCCTCCTCAGAGAGCCCTTTCCATCTCCGACCTCCGCACACATCTGATCCCTGCCCCTCCCTGCTACCTGTCCAGCCATCCCAGCTCCACTCTGGGAATGGCTGAGCTCCTGCAGAAACCTGACACCTTCCCCTCCTGCGTGTGGACTGGGCCCTCCAGTGGATCCAGGCGGACTGCCGCTCAACCGGAAGCACGTGATCTCTGGAGGCTAGCACCCTTCTGACACTTCCCAGACCTGTGGGGACCCTGTACAGGAGCCAGCCCCAGGTGGGCCAGGGGGCGCTCCCCTAAGAGCTTCGGGCTTCGAAGTGGTGCTTCTTCACAGAGGGGTCCCTGCAGCAGCAGCATCTGCGTCCCGCTGGAGGGAGCTTATTGGAGTCGAACATTTTCAGGCCCCACGTAGGCTCTGCAAAATCAGAGACTGTGGCGGGGTGGGGTTGGGGCAGTGAGCTGGGTTTGAACGAGCCCTACGGTGTTCTCACACCTGCACCTCCAGCCTGAGATCCGCAGGGATGGATGGTTCCCAATCACCCCACAGCTGGCGACGCCCTGTGCCATCTCTGCAGGGCTCACCTGGACCTCCCCAGGTGAAAGGAAGGCAGGAGCAGCTGACAGTCCGACCATGGGTGGTCTTGGAGAAAAACAGGTGAGCTGGATCAGGATTCCCTCCCTGACGGGCCAGCCCACTCAAGTGACAGGGAAGACTGTTACTTCCTGCCTTCCCACCTCAGGAAGCATGGACAGTCATGTCTGGCGGACAGCACGTTCCGGGGTGACTGTCACCAGCTTTGCCCCTTCTCTCCCTCTCGTGTGTGTGTGTGTGTGTGTGTGTGTAATACAAACAACCGTCTAGACACACTGAGGTGGTGCTGGAACCAGCGGGCTGAGCAAGGGATGTGTTGGGGGGGGCGCATTCCGGGTCCTCGGAGGGTGGAACCTTCCAGGAGTGGGGAGCAAGGCAGCTCTCAGAGGTCAGAACTAGGCGGGCCAAAGACAGAGTGACCGTGCCCTCTGACATCCGGGTGGAGTTGCTGCCCTCCTTACCCCCTCACCAGGTCCCTGGGACCCCAATACACTGTCCCTGGCCCTGTGAGGGCCAGACACCGTCAGGAGGGTGGCGGAAGTCCTGCCAGAGCGGCGGGAGGCGCGTCCGGCAGAGTCCCCAGTCTCCCGAGGCTGGGACTCTGTTGCTGGTGGCTTCTCCCGCGCAGAGGGCGTCGATCTCCGGCTCAGGAACGCAAATTCTGGCCCGGTACAGGACACGGAGGGGCGGAGAGCAGAGACCAGGGGTCCGGGGCGTCGTCCCGACGTGTCGAGCCCCACCCTGACCGCCCCCGCACTCTCCTCCCCGCCTGGTGTCCGCAAGGCCTGGGACCTCCGCCCGCAGACGCTTAGCACCGCCCTCCTACCCCGCCCTCCCTTCCGCGAGCTCCGCCTCTGACCCAACTCGCGACCAACCCGCCCCAGGCCGCCCGGGAAGCCCAGCCCCTCGGGCCTGACCGACACTTCTTTTGCCCAATCAAAAGTAGCCGTTCACCTGCGCGCCACTCTCGGCTCCGCCTTCGCGAGCTCTGGACCCGGCAGTCGGGGGCGGGGCTGTGGACCTTAGGCTGGTAGATGTCCCCTCGGGCGCTGCAGGGACTCCGCTTTGAGAGCCGTGCGACTCGTCCTGTCTGTGTACGCTAAGTCCTGCCTGTGTGCTTTTCGTTCGAACTTGCAGTTCGAAGAGAAATTCACAGGAAGTTACCTGGAAACGCCCCAGAGGCCAGGGCCCCTCCCGCCGTCCCCCCAGCGTCAGCATCTTGCACATCTAGTGCGGTCGCACCCAGGAAATGGCAATGGTGCCATCCGAGAGCTGGTCCCGCTTTCAACTGTGTGTGTGTGTGTGTGTGTGTGTGTGTGTGTGTGTGTGGAGCACGCGCGTACCTCAGTGCAGTTCCACCAAGCGTGTCGATTCAAGCGATCGGCGCTGCCGTCAGCGCCCAGCCTGTCCCCTCAGAGGGATCTCTCCTCTTTACTTTCATAGCCACAGCCTCTCGCCCTCCTCCTGCGGACCATGGCAACCGCTCTTCTATTCTGGTCCCTATAGTTTCGTCATTGGAAGATTGTTGCCTCATTGGAACTATGTAGTACGCAACCCGGGGGGAGCTTTTTTTCACTCCCATGATGCCCTTGAGATCCGTCCTTGGTATTGGGGGCCACAGTCCTTGGTGTGGGTCAACCAGTGTTGGTTCAAGCATTGCCCGCTGAGGGGCGCCCGCTTGCTCCATTTTAGGCTTTTACAAATAAACCTGTTGTGACCATTCGTGCACAGGTTTTCCTGTGATCACAGGTTTCCATTTCTTTGGCATAAACACCCAAGAGAGAGGTGGCCGGGTCCTATGGAGGTGGAAGTTTAGCTTTAAAACAAACCGTCGAGTTGCCTTTCACAGTGGCTGTGACGTTTTACATTACCACCCTGCATACTTTTAAAGCACACGATGAAACATTTTACAGAACATTAAGATTGTTAACAATTTTGTTTCTCTTCTAACTACATTTTCCTGTTTTATTAGCCATGCATCTTTGAGATCCTTCCATGTCCGCACACGAATGTGTCGCTCACGTCTTCTCTGGCTGCTTGGGATTCGATAGAATACATGTACCATCATTTACATAGTGAATCCCCAGTCGATGTACTGTCACATGTCTTTGTTCCTTTTTCTTCTGTTTATTTTAATGCTGCAACTACAGCATGAACATGCGTCAATTTCCCATTAGGACAGTTTCCTCTAAGCGGAATTGCCTGGTCCAAACCTATGGGTCTTTAGCATGTTAATAGACACTAGGTATACGTCTCCCCAAGGGACAGTGTCACACACTAGAACTGTTCCATATGTTGTTAGGTCGGGTCTCAGTCACATACAGTGCATCTGTTTCTCAGCCTCTCTTCTCTAAAGACTAGGCTTGCAGGTTTGGGCTGTCCGCCCGGTAATATAAGTGGGCGCATCCGCGCGTGCGCATCCCGTGCGCATCGCGTTTGTGGAGCCTCCTCCCGCGGTCTCCTCTGCAAATAGGCTCCGGGGTCTAGCGCCCCTGTCCCTACCACTCGTGATTGCATGCTGAGGCCCGCGAGGGGTCGCTGCCTAAGGTTTCCGCCAGCCAAAAAGCAAAAGCATGGCACCTGTCCTCTCCCGCGGCTTGCTGCTGGCCACCAACGACTACTACAGGCGCCACCTGGGTTTCCTCCCAGTAACAGTTCCTGCGGAAGTGCCGAGTACCCTGGGGAAGCCACCCCCACACCTTCGTCTACCCAAGAATGGCCCGGGGCACTGGTGGGCGAGTTTCTTTTCCAGAAAGTCCACTTTGTCCTTCATGGACACGGAGTTGGAGTCCCCAGAGACCTCAGAGTCTCCCCAGGCCTCAGGCAGCATGATCACCTGTGACCTGGCTCAGGAAGCCACAAGGAAGCAGCATTGTGGCCAGCCAAGCAAATCCAACGCCGGGCCCCCATCCTGAATGGCTACCACCAACCACCAGACTTCCAGAGGCGCGAGTCTCTTTCAGCCCCTTTCCCCGCAGCCCACCCCATAGACTAGGCAGGCTGCGGTGAGCAGAAGCAGTTCGGTTGTTTAATATCAAAACAGCAAAAGGCCAAAAAGGAATCTGAGATTCTCGCTCTTTACTGTCCTAGCCACATGCAAGCCTTCCGACACCCATAACCATTTGCCTTCCACCAAGCAGAAAATAAACAACCAGCAGGAAGAAAAATAAAAGAACATACCTTTTGTTAGGACCCAATTTATTAAATTCTCAATTGATTCTGGCTTGTGTATGGTAAACATAAAGGGCTTCCACGCAAGAAGTGTTTACTTATGTTGTTTAAATGCTGAGGAAACGGAGGGGAATCCCTGGGGAAACAGAGCAAGTGACCTCAGAGGGTGGTTGGGGGCTCGGCCTGCGGCTGGGACCCGGCTAGGTGCTCAGAGTTAATGCGCCTCAGAAGGTGAGAGAGCAGAACTGAACCCCACTTGAAACCAGTGCTGTCGAAGGGTCACCTCCACGGTGAAAAGCAAGGACAGGGGTGTAAAAAGCGGGTTCATCCAGCATGTCTGAGTGAGCGGGCCGGGACTCCGCCACCCTCAGCGCCAATAAGCAAGGGCCGCCTTTTCCCGGGGACTGCAGGCGGAGGGGCTTCGGTGAACCCCTGGATGAGAGAGGAACTGCCCCCCATCCTGGAGTACATCCGGGCTCCTGGCAGAGCAAACCCGCCCTCCCTGCAAGGGGCCTGCGCACCCCGGACCTCTTGCCCAGCAGTCCCAGAGGCTCCGCTGAAGACGGGTCAGCAATCTCCGCCTTCGTGGAGAATCGGCAGGTCTGTCAAAGAGAGGACTAGCCCTGTCGTTCTCAGAATGTACCTCTCACAGGCCAAATAACGTAATTTCCGTCATGGCTGTGTCTGCTACATGCCCGGACTCATCCATGCCATCCTCATGGTGCCCTAGGAGGTCGGTAGCAGTGTCATCCCCATTCAGTGGATGAGGAAATGAGGAAAACGACACAGAAGGGCCAAGTAGCTTGTCCTGAATCACTGACTAGCAAGCAGATGAGGTAGCGTGCGGCTCGACGATGCTGGGCGCCAAGCCTGGCCCCCTATGCGGGCCCTGCTCTACAGCTCTCAGTCGGAGACTCGGAGCTTCCAGGGCTGTGAGTGTGGCGCG
Source organism: Eonycteris spelaea (assembly GCA_003508835.1). Classification (NCBI taxonomy): domain Eukaryota; kingdom Metazoa; phylum Chordata; class Mammalia; order Chiroptera; family Pteropodidae; genus Eonycteris; species Eonycteris spelaea. The sequence continues at coordinate 691,774 of PUFA01000363.1, read as the reverse complement.
TGTGGCCATCAGTGTGTCCTGGAGGCTTTGATGTGAGCCCAGGGGACTATCCCCCAAGCAAGGAGGGTGACAAACAGAACCACCCTCTAGTCTTGCGCTTAATGAGGGGAAACGTGGAAACACAGGTTGACATTGCCTTTGAATTCTCATGAGATCAGAGAGCAGTTCTCAGGGATATCTACACATTGTTTGCAAGTTCCTGAATCTTCTGAGATGTAACAAAATATACAAAAGAAGGAATCGTAAAACTACAAATGATTTTCAAAGCCCTGGCGGATTTTTAAAAAATGTTTTAGAAGTTCATGAACATAGTCATTGCAATAAAAATCTCAACAGATGGATTAAGGCACAAAGAGATGCCACCGAAGAATTGGTGACCTGAGAGATGGTGCCTTGGACATGACATCCTGCCCTGTTCGGCCTCTTCGCTGCTGGCGCTGCTTCCACCTCCCCTGAAAGCCTGCATTGGCCCCTCCTCGGGCATCTGGGCTCTGGCTCCTCAGTGCCCCTCATCCTGGCTTCTAGGCTTCCGAGGATGCCAACCTCTTTCTTTCTTCCCCTCCCTTGAAGGGGGGCAGCTTCTTCCCGTATTATCTGTTCCTTCAGAATCCCTTTTTGCACTTTTGGCCCTCCAACACCTGAGTAACCAACCCCTCATATTCCAGTTCCACTTCCTCGCCTCTCAGCTCAAGTCACGGTATGACAAACTGAGAACTTCCATGAGAGCCCTAAAATTTCCCTTACGGCCCGTATCTGCAGGACCGACTGCCGAAATCAAGCACAACGTTCAACCGTGCGGGTTACGGAATCCCAATGCAATTCGAATTCCCAGCCTCTCCACGTCTCTCATGTAGGACAGGGGTTGGAGGAGTGGGGTCCCGAAAGTTGGAAATGGGACATCTGGTTGGCCTCGGTTGAAGCTGACCTTTGGGAAGCCCCGAGTCCCTCTGAGCCTCCCTTGCTGATGTAAGTAAGTAGCCTGCCCTCCCGTGCCTGGGGACTGGCGTTCCACTGCCGAAGCGCCCTCATTACTTCACGTGGGCAGGTCCCCTGCAAGGGGACACCCGTTGTCCTTGAGACCCTTTGCAACCCCCCTGTTGTCATTAGAAAAAATTAGGGTCCAATCATGCATGCTCCAGGGGGACAGCCGTATGCTAGCTAGGGCTGGGGCGTCTTTTCTCTTAGCTCCTGCGCCCCCTAGTGGAATCCTGTGTTCTTGGTCTGCTTGTTCTGTAACTGCTATTTGTCCTCACCAAACAAGGGATCCCACGTAGGACCATTTCAGGATTCCTGAATTCCAGGCCACTACTTTTCTGATCCTAAGCATGGCCTGGAAGGGCATGGTACCACAGTGGGGAGGTAGACCATACCTTTTCTGATGGCAAGTAAGGCCACACCTGGGCTGGTGTCTGTGGGTGGGAATGCTCTGCCTGGAGTCCAGACCGCACTTGCTTTGGAGGGCTGAGTCTCTGCATCACTTTCTTTTCCCTTTAGGAGTCCAGGAGGGCCTGGACTGCACACCTCTGCCACCACCCTTACCTGTACCTCCACCCGCCACCACCCTCCCCTGCCCTGCACCCCTACCCTTCCACCGCCGTTACCACCCCAACCCCGCTCCACCCTAGCATTCTGGCCATACCTCTGGCCTCCATTTCTGGTCAGCCTGAGGGTAGGTGCCCTTGTCCGACTCTTTCCTGGGGCCCAGGGCCGCTGCCTTCCCTTTTCCGCCTGCGTGCCAGGTCCCACGAAAGCAGCCAGGCTCCATCCAGCCTCGCGCCGGTGCAAGTTCATCCCTCCGCCGATGCCTTTTGCATCCCGCTGGTCGCTGGTGGCGCTGATTGGCTGAGGCCAAATGAGTGACGGGACAATATCCAATGGCGTAGCCCAAGTCACCGCCCTCGTGTGGATTGTAGCCCGGGCAAGGGAGCGCTACGGGCTCAGGGCCAGCGGGGCGGGCGGAGCGCGGGCCGGCCAGAGGCTGTGTGCAATGGTGGGTAGGGGGCGAACCAGTAGGGCGAAGGCGGTTCGGAGAGGGCGGCGAGCAGTCAGGGTTGCAAATGAGGGGCGGGCTGTCCAGGGAGGGGGAAAGGCAGCCCCGATTCTTCCCTGAGCCCTGACAATCCCAGTGAGGCTGGAGAAGGGCTGGGGTGGGCAGGGATCTGAGGCAGCGGCTGGGGAGGAGAAACTGTCCAGAAAGACAGAGCAGCTCCCAATGAGTACATTTCAATGGTACTTTTAAAATCCTGGCCATACCCCTGAGACAGATACTAGCCCCATCATCAGCACCGTCATCCCTTTTAATAGATAAAACAGGCAAAATAGGTTACCCACGACCACGTTCCAAGGAGCAGGGGGTACCCTCCGTGTGTGCCACTCTTTCATGGGAGGGAATCAGAGCAGCAAGGAGACGTTCTGAAGACTCAGGGGCAAGAGTGCCAGGGTCCATGGCCCCAGGACAATTAACATTCAGAACCTACACCAGTTCAGTGTGTCCGCCCCACCTCTCCTTGGCTGCTCTGTGAGCTTATGCCTGGGCCAAGCTGGCCACAGTTGCCACTCCTTTCTGTGAGTGATCATGGCCACTCTCAATGCCTATTACTAGCTATGTCCTTCTGTTCTGGTCCAGCACCTGTGGGGGGCCTGAATTCGGGCTTTTGGAATGGTATTTGAGTCGTAGATGTTATTCGTCGCTCTGTTTAGGCTGCCACAATGTGCTGGTGTGCAGCTTCTGCTGTGTATCACCAGATGAGGGAATTTTACACCTGAATTTAAACAGATGTGGTGCTAGTACATGGCCTCACATTCTGCCTTGACTGCTCATAATGGCTCAGAGTAGTGCTTTTCGGATGTCATAGCAGTCATCTCATTCACTCTCACTAAACTGTTTAAACACTCAGAAAGGGTAGAGAATTACGTGATCCAGCAATCCCACTCCTAATACACTTGTGAAAAGATATGTCCACATACTTGAATACTAATGTTCTTAGCATTATGACAAAGTGAAAACTCAAATGTCTATCAACTGATGACTAGGTAAAATGTGGTCTATACAAAGGATGGACTATTCTGTGGCCTTTAAAAGGAACAGAGTTCTGGCATGTGCCACAACATGAATGAACCTTGAAAACACGATGCTGAAATAAGCCAGGCACAAAAAGCCATATAATAACATGATTCCATTCATATGGAAGGTCCAGAATAGACAAATCTAGAGACAAAGTACATGAGTGGTTGTCAGGGCCTATGAGGGTGAATGGGGAGTGACAACTAAAGGGTACAGGGTTCCTTTTCAGGGTGATACAAATGTTGTAAAATTGACCACGGTGATGGTTGTACACCAACTCTGAGTAGACCACTGAATTGTATACTTTAAATGGGTGAATTGTATGGAGTATGGGATGGTTGAGGTCAAAAAATTTGCTTACGTGCATTTTCTTAACATCCTACAACGACCCTTTACCAACTGATTTTTACTAAAAAATCAACTATTTTAAATATTTTGACATATTTTTATATCCATTATATCAACTTTTACAAAAAAGTAAAAATTTTTAAATCTTATAGAATAAGCACAACAAATTTCATGCTTATTTCACATGCCAGGGAAGCAGCTCAGTGGTTTAAAAGGGCAAGAGCAGAATGAGCAGGTCCTGAGGAATGAGTTTAGTGCTAGGATGATTCTCGGTCTCTACCCACACATTCTAGAACAAAGACCACGATGAAGTTAATGAAGGCAATAACAAGGACCACGACATACCAGACACATCCAACCACTTTTAAATCTAGTTTTGAAGTTCAAACCCATCTCTATCTGGCTGGTACTTTTTTCTTGAATTCTGGCCACGTGACTTAGCTGCTCACAGCAGAAATGAATCAGCTCGGGGATGGTTTTTCAGGCCAAACACTGTCCTCTAGTGGTGCATCTCCTGCCCGGGCGGTACCCTTTCCTGGGTTTGCTCTTAGGGGACATGGCATTTTCTCCTTCTGGTTTAGATAGGAGCTCCTTCCTTACTTAGGATTTTATCAGGGAGAAACCAAATCACACAAACAAGGTACAAATGGAATAAAGCAGCTTATTTTTAAATGCTTTATTAACAACAACAGTAACATTAAGTAGTATCCTTAGTTGATGAATGTAACTGAGCTAACAATTTGGTCACTCACTGGGCAAATGTCATGTTTCTGAGACCTCACAAAAATGCAGTGTGGAGACTAGAACTAGTTGTTTCCTCTCTTCACAGAACACCACAAGCAGCACAAGACATCCCTAGAGCTTTCGCTGCTGCTTCACAGCCTCTGCACCGTTAAGACGGTAGGTGAAGACAAACACCAGAGGCGAGTCCAGGGCATCTGCAGTCACAGAATCCCCGGGGAGCTGCAGGTAGGATGGCAGCTTCTGAATTCTTGAACTGGGACAGCAGTGTGCAGCACGGTGCTATCGTGCCGCACGCCCTGGGTGGCTGCTGGTACAATTCACTTTCTTTACTTATAAGGAAAATACACACATTTAAGAAACTGTTACTCTACATTGAGCCTCAGCCCAGATATCTATAGTATTATCAGAAACTTGGTATTAGGTGTTTGTTTTGTTAGCTATTCTTAGGCTTAAATTCTTATAACCCACTTGAATGACTCAAGGGTGCAAGTTACACATGTATATGTATGTAGTTACGGCTTAACAGAAAAGTAGTCAGCTAGCTTTGCTTTTAAGAAGCACAAATGATATAGATTTAAATGATGGTTTGGCAAGACACGTAAGACTCTTAAGACGAAAGCCAATGGCTATTTTAGTTCATCAATATACATTTCACAGTCACTACGATGTGTCTAGCACTAATTCCAAACACATCTAGCAGGTCACCCGACTGCCCACACCGTGGCACTCCTGGCACTGACATTTGATAGAGCAGGATGTCAGGCTCCATGGAAACAGCTGCAGAGACGGCCTCTCCGATGCCACCTAGGGAAGCAAGGGACATTAGCCTATGTTCTAGAAGCGGCTGGTCAGCCTTAAAGCCCCATGATATAGAGGCCTTTTCAATTTTGCTGGTCCTAAGGGAAAATACCTTTCACTAGTTATTGATTCGTGGGAACGGTCATTCCCTGACTGGCTAGAAAAGTGTTCATTTGAGACTGGTTTCCACATTGTTCCCAGGCAACCTATACAAGAGGGCTCTCAACCAGGATCACTGAGTGCAGGGGTCTGCAGAACTCAGAGGCTGAGAGCTATCAGAAAGTGAAAATGATTAAAATCTACAAATGAACTATACAGGAAAGAACAGCTGGCAAGCTTGAGGTGGCCAGTTTCAGAAGGGCCACTTTCAAGGTTGGTCCTCAGGTGGCATCTGGGCAGTGGGGCTGGTGCAAGTCCCCTATGACATGACACTTTCCCTGCTGATAAGGACGGTCCCTGGGGAGCACCTGCTTTCCTCTGGGAGTTGGGAACTGTGGTGTGGTGTGTGTATGGCACAGAGGACCACGTGACCGGCCCCTAATACCACCCGGGGTGCTGGGTCTCAAGTGGGTTCCCTGGGTCTGCAGTGACGGATTTTTCACTGCTGAAGAGGGGAGAGTGCTCAGCGGACCCTCCCATGAGGGCGGGTGGGAGCCTAAGGCCTGGGGTCCTCCACCCCTGCTCTGTGTCCTGTCCTCGCGGTCCTGGCGTGTGCCCTTTCCCTGTGATAAACCTCAGCCGTGAGGGCACCGGGAGCGCGCGCTTCCACAGACCCGCGGTGGATCGTGGGTGTGCTCTTGGGGGTTCCAGACATGTGAACGCATGAAGTACCTCATCCCCTCATCTGCACCACTTAACCTTTCCAGGCCAAACACTGCCCAGGCCGCATTCTCTGACATATTTTTCTGCACCTGCTGTGTCTTCTGCCTGCAAGGCACTACTTTCATTTGGTAGGGGGAAAACTATTATTAATCAATCAATCAAAACTCAAGAGCAACTGTGAAGCTTTTCACAATTCTCCCCTGCCCACAATGCTGAGTTAGACACACCTTTGTGTTGCCAGTGAGCCACCCAGGGCCCAGGCCCTGTGCACTGTGCTGGGAACACTAAAATGAGTAAGGGATCCCCACCCTCAGGCAGTCAGTGTAGGTAGGTGAGAGACCCCTAATCTGATACCCTTATGAAGAGCAGTAATAAAGGTTGTTGGGTGACTGGTTGACTGGAGAGATGCCCAGGAGCATGGGGCACCTCCAATGAAAGAAAACAAAACATGTCCTGCCTGCCAAAGCAGACACTTGAAAAGACTCACCTTCTGGGTGGTGGTCCTCCACTCGTGATAATTCCGGCCACTGTGCATTTGCACTGTGGAGATGATGGTGGCAGCATCCAGGGGTTTTACAGTAAATAGGTCAATGACACGGATAGAAATACCTGGAGAACAGCAATAACCAGACTTGGTATAAAACAGACTTAAAATAAAAGAGACCAACTGGGGTCCAGGAGGCAGCCCAAACCCTCCTACCTCCCCCAGCTGGAACTTCAACACTTAGCAACAACCAACTGACCTTCCTGGGCAAGATTCTCAGCAGCTGCTAAGACTTCATGCAGAGTAACTCCAGCTCCAATGACTGTGACCTTGTCGTCAACGCTCTGGCGGACGATCTGGTATTGCACATGCAAAATATAAGTGCTGTGGTTACTACACACAGGGCGCATCTCAAAGTGGGGGGCACTCTGCTACACTGCTCTTCCCCGATCCTACCGACTTCAACCCTAATAACGCACTATAAAAGGCTGGGTCAGCACACTGGCAGACAAGGACACGCTTTGATAAGCCCCACCTCATGTTTGTTTTATAAATTCATCTACCTTTCCCTCACGATTTTCGGTGCCAAATCACTAAGTTCTTATACAAAACATCTACGAAATAACCCTTTAACAAAAAAAGTGGATTTCAAAGTGGGCTGTGAAAGGCAGAGGGCCAGAGAGAGTTGTAGGCTCAAGCACCCGAGAAGGCCAACTCAAACCCACCGAGGGGCCTGGGGAGGCGCCACTGCCGACTGCTTGGACATCTTCCTGGGGCATGCACACAGTTTGGACCTCCACCGATGAACATGTCAACAGGGACCGTCTGGGGGCCTTTGCAACATGCTCTGTGCCAAGCATCGCACATGCCTGAGTGCCCCATAAGGTCTGGGTGTGAGTGGGCCCTTTCTGCTGCCAAGGGACGTGAACCTCACAGCATAGAGAACTTGCCCAGCGCTGAGACCAGCAGCCAGGCCCATCTGACGACAAAGTCCACACTTTCAACCTTTTGCTATTCCATAAGCAAAGATGGGGGCCCTGGCCTTTCTCTCAGAGTTTGGTTTCCTCCAAAGCCCCCTAACCAAAGGCATCTGGAATAAGTCATTTCAGCCCTCTATGTAGGTTTCCCTAGAGCTTCAGAACCATCGCTGACAGTATGGATATTCAGGGCTTCTAAGCCACCCTATTCTCTGAGAATGTCATCTTTTCATATATACATACATAAAAACACATACGTGTGCACACCACACACACACAGCCCCCCTATGTCCCCTTTGCAAAACTTAGCCCTTGAGTTAGCAATGCCATGCATATTATCACACACATTTTAACATGCTCTACCATCAGGAAACTTACTTCATTTTGTCAGGTCAGGGCAAGTACCGGGTTTGGGGGAATGGGAGAGATATAGAAAGCTCTGAAAGCCATATGACTATTAACAAGAACTCCCCACCACACACACCCCAGAAGCAAACATACAGCCTTGAGTTGAAATGTGGGAGGAGAGAGAACAAAACCTATAGTTAACACTGACAGTGAATGCTGCAGCTCTCCCATTCAATGCTGGCCAGCTACCTAGTGGCAGGCTAGGGACTGTTCTGGACATTCCTACTTTATTACGGCACTGAAACCATTCAGCGCTCAGTCATTCTGGAGCAGCCTAGCCCTTAGCAATCAAGTCAAATGTCACCCGTTGCTCCTTCAAGAATGGCTATTGGCCTTTCGCATACTTTAGAGTATTAATGACATTCTAAAAGACTTATAAAAGGAGAGCATTACACTTTCCTATGCAGTATCATCCTACCTGTTTACAATATACACAGATGCCCAGAAAAAAGCAAAAGCAAGAAAACGTGTCTAAATGCCAGCAAGCCCTGCTCTTTATGTGGTGGGCAGTCACTTATTTCCTCTGTAGACTGCTCGCTTTCCACAGGAAGAGCCCCAAGGAGCAGGCAGAGGCCAGGATGCTGCCCAGGCTTGAATGCTAGTCTTGTTCACTGTGAACCCTGGGCAAGCTGCTCACCCTCTCTGCCTCTCATCTATAAACAAGGCTGCTCACAGTCCACACTTCTAGGGCTTTTGTGAGAACATAGGAGACAGGAAATGCCCAGAGATGCTAGCCGTTATCAGCAAGCCTGTAGGTAAGGCCAAATCCAATGTGCGAAAACCATCTGGGGCCACGCAATGGCCAGCAGCAACATGGTCCATGTTCCCTTTTATTCCTGGCCTTGAACATGGCAAAACCTGAACTTCAACAGATTATTCTTTTGAAATGGGCCCTATTGTTTGTTTAGCTTGAGACTGTAATAAGCTAACCAACCAACTCAAATGTATTTAAGTTGTTACTGAGAATTCGACAAAGACAGACTCCACTCAGTAGAGAAATGTTCAGTTCAGCCTGATACTAGCAGAACATTCCTTCCTGAGGAAAACAGGCAAAGGGTACGACAGCCTTTTTTCAAGACTCGAACAAGGAAAGGATGAAGCTTTGTGGGGATACCTAGCGCTGGCTTCAGAACAGCTCCCTGCACGTGAAACGACACTAGAAGACGCTGCAGCCTTTCAGGTCTTACCTTGGCCTGTCCAATCATGAAGTTTTCTTGTGGGTGGTAAATAACGGCAGTTTCTGGGCGGCTGGTGCGAATGTAGCACACCCCCTAGGGTATGAAGAAAAGCAGAGCTACAATTTAGACATGGAGCTCAATTTGCATCTAATAAACCTTTAGAAATGGGTGGGGGTGGGGGGTGAAGGAAGGACTGAACAGTTCCTTTTACTAAAAACAAAGTGCATATTTCGGAGCAAGGGACCAGCACCTACAAGCACTGGCAAACAGGTCAGGTGTCACCTGATCCAGTTACTACTAAGCTAGGCGAAAGCCTATGCAGCACCTTGGCGGACGCCCTCTGTGACAAACTTTCCATGCTGTCATGTTCACCAATTTAGAAAATCTTTCTCAAATACACAGCGACCTACTCTGTCTCCACTGAACAGGAATCCAGGGCAGGAGCACTGGCTCATGTTGACCAGAAAGCCCAGAACACGATGTTAAAGAATCAATTTTTCCTATGGTAGCTTGTAATGCTTCAACCTTAGAAATACCTTGAACACCAGAATATAAAATGACTCAGTATTTTCCCAATGAGATGTAAATACATTTTTATCAACTTGAATACATAAACAGAAGTATAAATGAATACTCTAAAGCATTAATTTACATACATTAAATCATGCATTATAAACTAGTATATTAACAGTAACAGCTTCTGTTCGTTCCTTCCCACGTTAGGAACCAATTCTATTCAGTGTGTTTTTACTGAGATAAAATTTACCTAAGTGGAATGTTTCATGAATTCTGACAAAGGTATACACCACGTAACCACCACCGAAGCCTAGACATCATTCATCTGCCCAGAAAGTCCCCCTGTGCCTCTCTCGTCACTCTTCCCACCCCAGCAGCAATCTCTATTCTGATTTGCCATCACAGCTTTGTTTTGCCTCTTTTGCACTTCCTAGAAATGGAATCCTCCAGCACATGAGATCACTCTGTATGTGATATTCAGACATAAAGCAATTTCCAGAATATAGTTACAAGCAAGTATACAACACACTGTCAGCACGCTTAGGTTTTTTTTTTAAAGGTCAGAGAAACAAGTCACTCATGTGCCGCAAATGCTTAGAATGGAATTTGTGACCCACCCTAACTGTGCCCAGGGTGGCCTGTGTAGGGGGTGTGGGCAGGCGCAGGGCTGGGTGGTGAGGGGAGTCTGGTGACCAACAAAATGGTTGCAAAGGTGAAGACTGTACACCCAGCTGCCCCTGCCCATTTCTGGGCAGGAATTAGTCTGTGGCCACCTGATACCCTCACCTGAGACTTTAGGAGGAGCAAGTGGGGCAAAGCCACACTCTTGCCCTTCTGTGCTGTTTCTGAAAGTGAAGCTGGGCTGGAGACCCTGGGGTTTATCTGTAGTGGAAACACACTGGCCACTCTTCAGCTTTCTGGGTGCCATGAAGCAGTGGCAGCACAGGGGTTCATGTGAGGCCAGCACCTGATGCTCACGCCTGGGCACTCCTGCAGCCCTGCCAAAGGGTCTCTGCCTCAGAGCCCCAGAGCACTCTCTGTTCTCCCCAAGCTCTCCTCACTCCACGCCATCAGATGGGGCTCAGTGTCTCTCTCATTGTTTGTCTTTGAATGTGCTCATGTTCTATGGGCTTCAACACCTTTTTTGGGTAATGGTTCTATTTTTAAAAGGAATCCCATAACCAAGTTTTCTATAATGAATATCATGACCTTTATGCTGAGAGAAGGATGGGAAAACTTCAACCATCAGTACCAGACTCGTAGCAGAGCTCAGAAGCATTTTGTCTGAATCAGTGTCCCCTTAAACATACCTTGGTATTGGCCGCTAGGAACACAGCATACTCGGTTGAGACGGCATCACTTGGATAGAAAACGGTGCAGTTGGGAATTGCTCGGAACATGGCCAGATCCTCCAAGGCCATCTGGGAGGGGCTGTCTTCACCTGAGAAAACAAAGCCGTGGCCCAACGAAACATGAGGAAGACCAAGCTAGGCACGTGCCCTCTGCAGGATAAATAACAGCTCTTACTGCCATAGGGGGGCCACGAAACTTCTGTAGCAGAGCCTTATAAAACTATCTAATTCCTACGTCGATACAATGCCTTATGATTACGACCTGTCACACATCCATCTCCCTCGAGACATCACTGGGACACTCCAGTTTCCGCTCCTAATTGACCTTCTAGATCAACAAACCATCAGTCTCTTGGAACTGACCTTTGCCAACCTCTGGTGCTTGGTCACTGGGCACTGCTGTCCAAGATGACTTGATGCTCTTCTCCTTGAGCACCAGTGGCCGAGTGGGCCCCACCAAGTTTCTGCCCCTGTCCTCATTAGGAGGGTCCCTTCAGTCTCTGTCCTTCCTTCCCTGCTCTCCATCAAGAGACTGGGGTTTTTAGATTGATCTTATTCACTTCGCAAGGCCTTCAAAACAGCTGAGCATAACAAACACTGGGAGTACCTCTGGGAAGCTGCTGTAACTAAGGGAGCCTCAGTATGTGTTTGGGAAGTTTCTGGTCAGAAATGCTGTGGAAAGAGAAAGCCCAATGCACACCACGGTGGCCTAGCTCCTCCAGTTAGGAAGGGGGCGGTCACTGTGCATACTGCCTTGCTTGGGACAACTATCTACCCTAAGAACTCCCAGTTCCCCTGGGTTGGACCTAGAACCATTTCTTTACTTCACTGACTTATTTTGAAACTTTCACTGGACTCAGCCCCAGGTGAAGACCCTTGCCCAGGCCCTCCCCTCTCCTCACACGGCTCTCTCCATCTGTGTCTGGCCTATCCAGACTTCTTAGATGGTCCAGTTCCACCAGGGAGTCCCAGAGATGACTACCAAACGTGCACTTCCAGCCCTGCCTGCCTATCCAGCATTCTAGCAGCCATTTAAGCTGTCACGTCTACCTAGGGCTCCTACCCAACAGGCACATAAGGTACCTTTTTGGACTCCCCCACCTGTCAGCAATGTGACTTCTTTCTTCAGACTTTCTCAGATTCACTCTTATTTTCTATCCACTGCTAACGCACACCATATTTCAACCCTCTTCCAGCTTCCCTGTGTCCCACTGTTTCCGCCCAGCTCCTCCTGCCAAGTTAATGCCTAGAGAGCAGTGTCTTTCCTCAGCCTCACTCCCTGGCCACAGGATTCTCAAGGCTCCCCATCCCACCCAACTGCGCTGCTCCACCCAGGCAGACCCCTGGCAGGCTGTGCTCTTCACTTCCCTGTGCCCATTCTGCTTGTCCCCATTTAGACTAAAGCAACTACACAAAGAGCAGAAAGGGATGCTCTAATGCCGGGTGGCCCTGTTCATACTCAGTACGTGGCTAGACATGCTAAGAAGTACTCAGGACAGATCGTTGTTTCTCGACGACTACAAGAGTGGGCATTCTACTGTGACATCAAGAGATCTGCTCAAATGCTACCCAGAGTATCTGGAACTTTTAAAACATAATATGGCTTTTAAAAAAAGTTATAAGTGATCAAGTGTTACGAAACTGTAAGTACACTGGCAATTCAACTGCTCACGTAATCCTTCTCTATAAAGTAGAAAGGCTATAAAGATGATGGCACTGAAAACTCATACCAATGGATACCCCGCAGTGGGACCCAATAAGGTTGATGCTGGCTTGAAACATGGCTCCCATCCGGATCTGATCAAACGCTCGCGTCAAAAAGGCAGCAAAGGTGCTAGCAAAAGCCACGGTCCGACCACGGTTGGTGCATCCCAGGGCCACGCTCACCTGGAACACCAAGAAGGTCAATCAGAACATCCCTGGACCCTGGCCCTATCACCCCTAACTGCCTCCCTTTCTCCCTTCCAAGAGTGGTGTGTGACTCCCGGGATAATTCCTCCTCAGCACCGCCCCCGAAAGCATGTATCCAGGGAACGGTCCTCCCAGCAGTCCTGGAAACAACCCCTCAGACCCTGCCTGGCTACTCTCTATCCGTTTCCCTGAAGACTTTTTTCCTTCCAGTTCCTTGGCTTTTACAAATGAAATGAAAGACCCTAAGGTGGGCTGGGTCTTCCATGTCCGGTGGGCCACTGTTAATCAGTGAAAAGACCCAAGAGGAGGCCCGCAGCACACGCACCATGTTTTGCTCAGCAATAAAACACTCGATGAAACGCTCAGGGTGCTCCTTCTTGAATATCTCAGAGAAGGTGGAGCTCTTGCTGTCGCTGTCCAGCACAACAACTCTATCATTTGCATGGCCCAGCTTAGCCAGAGCCAAACCGCATGCTTTACGAGTAGCTACCTGCAAGAGTCACACAGTAGAATTTCTTAGAATGAAATTAGGTGATATTTTGTAGAATTACACATTATCTTTTAAATTATTTATTTTTCAATTACACTTGACATTTAATACCACTTTAGTTTCAGGTGTATAGCACAGTGTTTAGGCATTTATATGATTTATGAAGTGACAGCCCCACCCCCAGAATATGTCTTACACCCACCTTGGACTATAATAACTATAGTTATTACATTATTGACTATATTCCCTATGCCGTACTTCATATTCCGTGACTATTTTGTAACTACCAATCTGTACTTCTTAATCCCTTCACCATTTTTACCTGGTTACCCATCTGGAGACCATCAATTTATCCTCTATAAGTCTGTTTTGTTCTTTAAAGTCTACATATAAGCGAAATCATACGGTATTCATCTTTCTCTGTCTAAATTATGTCACTTAGCATAATACCCTCTAGGTTCATCCATATTGCTGCAGCTGGCAAGATTTCGTTATTTTTTATGGCTTACTAATACTCCATTGTATAAATGTACACATTTATCCAATCACCCACTGATGGATGCCCATGTTGTCTCTATGCCTTAATGGCTGCCAATGTTACGATGAACATAGGGGCGCACATATCTTTTCGAATTAACGTTCTGGGTTTCTTCAGATAAATACTCAGAAGTGGAATTGCTGAGTCATAAGGCAGGTTCTATTTTTAATTTTTTGAGGAAGCGCCAGGCTGTTTTCCATAAGTGGCTGCACCAATCTGCAATCCCACCAACAATGCACGAGGATTGTCATCTATCCTAATGAATAAAAAAAATTTCTGACTCACTAATAATCTCCTTTGGGGTCATAAAAATGGATTGGCTAGCCAATCTTAAATCTGTATGTGACTCACTGAGTAGCAACTTCTCAAAAATGAATTTATTCTTCTGTACTATTCATATAGTTGATTAAAAAATTTAAATTTCCCCAAAGTGCAAATACATCTATGACTTTTCAGCTATGAAACTGTTAATATTGAAAAAAGTAAAATGTAAAACTTGAGAATCCTAATACCAGTAAAAAAGAATTCCATTAGGACAGTTTGAGATTGGACTGAATTTATGAATTTTAGGTTAGGGAAGAACCAAATCTTTATAAGACTTTTCTATTAAAAACAAGTTTTTTCTTGTCCTCAGAATCTTAAACACAGAATTACCATGTGACCCAGCAATTCTACTCCTAGTTATATACCTAGAAAAAAATACATTTATATAAAACTTGTATACCAATGTTCAATGCAGCATGATTTATCATACCCAAAAAGTGTAAAGAACCCAAATATCCATCAATGGATGAACAAAATGTGTGGTATACCATAAAGTGGAGTATTTGTACATGTCACGTGAGTAAATCTCTAGAACATTGTGCTAAGTGAAATAAAGCAGACACAAAAGTTCACACATTATGTAATTCCATTTATATGAAATGTCTGGAATAGGCAAATCCAGAGACAAAGTAGATTAGTGGTTACTAGGGGCTGGGTAAGAATACAGAATAACTGCTAATGAGTAAAGGGTTTCTTTCTGGGGTGATGAAAATGTCGTAAGATTGAATGTGGTGATGGCTGCACAATTCTGTCAATATGCTAAAAACTACTGAACTATACATATACACTTCATAAATGGGTGGATTGTACAGTGAGTTATATATCTCAATAAAGCTGCCATAAAAAAAAACAAAGCTTGACCCTTCGGTTATAGTTATTTCTTTGTCATTTGTTCACACCAAAACATTTTTTAAATAAAGTAATTCATATAAACAGTACAAAATTCAAGCTATAAAAGGATATCAAGTGAAAAAGGCCTCCTTCATCCCGCTCTCCCCCCCAGCCACCCAGTTCCCCTCCCCAGAGGTTAAGAGAAAATGACAGGTTTATGTGGCTACTTTTCAGGAATGGTCTACATAGAAATACTGGGTGAGCATGTCGTATGTACAAGGCAGGCAGGCTTCTTTTACAAACATCTTAATATGTAGTTATCATGTAAGTTTTAGTTTTTTCAAGTTTTATTGCCATTATTGAGATCACCTCTCTATTTTGTTAATATAAGAAAGGGATTAATCCTTGTAGATCAGTTTTGCTACAAGCTCTCTTACTGGACTCTTCTTTCTTCTAACCATTTCTGGTGGATTCTCTTCAGGTTTTCAGATTTACAATTCTATCACCTGCAAATGCTGATAGACTTGCCTGCTTCTTGGCAGGACTCAGTTTTTTAGAAACTGAATTGGCTGGCACTTCCAGAGTGGGGCTCAATCTCTACCATGTTAATGAGATGTTTTTACATTAGGTATAGATAGGGTTCCAGATTTAAAATACCTAGATTGTCCTACTTTTAGTAAGAGATTATTTAAAAAAAACAGGAATGAATGAATTTTATGAACTGGTTTTGTTTCCATGTATCAAAATTCCCCTCCCAATCACAGATGAATCATCCACATTACTAATTTGAACTTCACTATTTCACATACTTCTTTTAATATGCTAATGAAATTAAGGTTGATATTTTTCTATGGCTGTTTATCTACTTGTGTATTTTTATCTTTTAAAGTCAGTTCTGGTATTTTACGTATTCCTAAATATGGTCCATTTTTTACAGGTTTTCCTATCAATTACTATAGAGTTGTATAGTTTTCTCATAATTTTCTGAATTTTCTCTATATCTATGATCTCTTCTTATGACTCATTTTACGTGTATAGAAACTTTTAAAGTAAACTAGCTAATGACTTGTCTACTATATTAGTAATTCAGTGAGCCAACTTTATTTCCTATTCATAAAATCTCTTTCAAAAAATGAAAAGTTCCCATAATTTCACCTTCCAGAGAAAAATCGCTTTGATTTGCTATCATTTCTCCAAATATCCTTTTCAATGCCTTTAAATATATGATGCCCTCTTTTAAGATTTTCCACATGAAAATAGAATTATACTCTACACTGCTTTGCAACTTCAAAAACGTTTAATAATAATTTGGAAAAAAAAGTAATTTGGGCATGTCCTTAGCCTTTTCTTTTTGCTGGGTCATTTCCAATTTTCTCATAATAACCAATGGTGCAATCAACATTCATTCTGCTAGACATATGTACATACTTGCACAGGTATTTCTGTAGGATACATTCCTGAGTTGCACTGCTACTTTTCAGACTGTGAACAGAAGAAGTGTTACCACACATTGCCAAATTACTCTTCATTAATGTGCACTTTTTTCCTTATTAATTTTCTTCCGCTTTTTGTTTTCTCATTTCTTAAACAGTCAATTCATTTTTAACCTGTATCACAATTTTAATCCACATTACCTGCCTAAGGAAACATAAGCAACACTCAGAACATCCCCAAATAAATAAGGAAAATAACGAAGGACCAGAAAATATTTCCTTCTTCCTAGGATTGCCACCTCGTTTCTTTAGACCCAGAATACCATGCCTATTTTGGGTATGTTGTAATATACCAGAAGGCAGGCTATAAAAAATGATAAAAAATGAAAAGGCTTTATGTGTTCAAGGTTTCATGCCTAATTTGTTCCCTTTCTGAAAAACTGGTCTTTGATGAATTGGCCCACTTCCTTGCGTAATCCAGGGAATAAGTTCAAAAGATTGGCTCAGCCAGGTCCCCATGCTTAGAGCAGACACAGAATTGTTTTATGCTCAGTAGACTGCAAACTGAATTTTGGAAGCAAGCAAAAGCTACACAGCACTGAGTGCTAATAAGTAGCTGTTGACTAATAAGAAAATTCAGACCTAAGTTTGAAATCAATTGATAAACGTTAGAGAAAAAAGGTAAACCCATTTTTTTCGCATTTTTATGTGAGTTTGAGCCAAAACTGAGGACATATGCCAGAGAGCAATATCTCAAATGCGCCCAAAGTAAACCCATTTTTATTGCTTATAACCATTAGTTAAATGTCATGCCATCTAATAATTGGTTTATCTGTGGAGATCAGAGTAAATGAAGAGTCCTGTGGATTTAGGAAGAAAAGCAAAGAACAAAGCAGTTTGCCTACCCTGTCACCGAGTTCGTAAGCTGGTGGAGAGGCCATCTCTATGTCCGTGATGTTGATCTGAGGTGAGTCTTCAATAGGGGGTTTTGGTTCGAGATTCTTGGTGGTCTGTATCTGGCTCTCAATCAGTTTGATAATTGCATCTGCTCTTTCTTTTGGCATTGGCTTTCCATGCCAACTTTCTGCATCTTCGACACCTGCAATCAAAGGAATTAAAGACGTTCGACCATAAGTATTTAACGAGCGCCTGTCAGGTCATTCGAAAGACATCCTGATGGAAAAGATGTCAGCTGAGGACTCAGAGGGAGCCTGAAATGGTATTGCACTCCCAGAGCATAGCCTGGACAAAGGCTCAGTGGCTCATGTGCTGATGAACAGAGGGAGGTGAGGCTGAAGAGATAGGCAGGGCAGACCATGGAGGATCCCTGGGTATAAGGAGTTTTATCCAAAGCAAAATGGGAAACCACTGAAGGGCTGGGGTGGGGGACGTGACTGATCAGTTCCCTGTTGTAGAAAGACCGCCACAGTAGCCCTGTGGGTACTGGCTTGTTGAGACTGCAGTTAGAGATGGCAGGGGTCTGGGTGGGGGAGAGGAGAGTATTGAACAGATCTGAGATATACTTTAGAGGCAGAAACAGAACTGATAGTGAACTGAGTACATGTATAGGAGGCATAAAAGGGAGAGGCAAGGATGATATTCAGGTTTCTGCCAGGAGCAAATAGGTCAAGGGCTCATTTCCTGAACTGGGGTGTACCAGAGTAAGACTATTTTGGGGAGGAATCACAAAAATAGTTTTATTCTAAAATGTTGACATTAATAACACAACAAGGATCATATTTCTTGTGTCAGCTTTGAAATCTGCAAGACGACTTTCAAAACCCCCTCCCTTCCCCAGGCCCTCAGTTCCCCAGCCACCTTTCCTGGAGGTACTGCTTTACTAGTTGCCTGTATGTTCTCCCTAATCACGTAGGCACAGGCAAGTGTGCGTGTGTATACACCCTTATTTCGTATCTGCTCCTACACGTAGCAGCACTTTCTTACTCTGCACTCCTGTGGAAATTATTTCCTGCCAGTCCTCTAATGGATGGACTATCCTTCTAGCCACCACTACCGTGTAGGCAGAAAACCACTGCTCACTTGCTGGGGGTCTGGGCTTCCCCCCAACTCTAACCAGACATTCTATCTATCAAAGCCAAGAAGAGAAAGAGCCTCCAGCACAAATTTCAGGGATGGTCACTGTGCACTGAGTCTGTCTGCCCAGCCAGCCTAAGTCTCCCTCTGCCTTGCCTTTTGTGCAAGGCAAATGTTTTTAATAACCCCGGGCAGAAAAAAATAAAACACTTGTTTACTTGGAGTGCCCCGGCCCTTGAAGGTCTTGGCAACTATAGCTGTGGGCTTGTTCTTCACTTGAGTCGCTTGCCAGAACACTTGACACAGCGCCTCTACATCACGGCCATCCACCACATAAGTATTCCATCTGTCAACCAAGAAGACCAGGTTACAAGACGAAGGGGAGATGGAGCAGAAATTGGTGACATAAAACAGGACACAGTTACCCAAAGGCTTCACAGCGCTTCTGATAGATGTCTATGCAGTGCTCGAGGGGCAAGGCGCCACTGTGGCCTACGCGGTTGACATCGAAGATGGCCACAAGGTTGTCCAGATTGTAGTGGGAAGCGAAGGCCAACGCCTCCCAGACGGAGCCTTCTGAGGACTCACCATCTCCCACGAGGCAGTACACCCGGTAGCTGGGGTAAGTCAAGACAAGGTTAGTACCCTCATGGGGCTCTCTGGAGCCACTTGAGCAAATGTATTTCATGGAGAGAAACAAAGGAACAGACTGATGTAGCTGCTTGAGGGTATAGGGTTCCTAAGACCATTTTCCTCACCCTGTCCAAACTCAACATTAAGGAAACACAGCTTTTAAAGTGTGGGCCCACAGATCAAAAAAAAAAAAAAAGGCTAAAGGAGCTCATTTACCACCAAACTAGTATTACAGGAAATGTTAAAGGGACTTCTTGAAGCAGCAGCAGCAAAAATATGAAGAAAATGGCAATAGCTACACATTAATAATTATTTTAAATATAAATGGATGAAATGCTCCAAATAAAAGACATAGGTGGCTGAACGGAGAAAAGACCTTAAAAAAACCTATATGCTGTCTACAAGAGACTCACTTTAGATGAGACACACACAGACCAAAGGTAAATGGATGGAGAAAGATATTTCATGCAAAGGAAAACAAACAAAAAAGCTAGAATAACAATACGTATCAGACAAAATACTTTAAAACAAAGGCTATAAGAGACAAAGGACCCAGCAATTCCACTTCTGGGTATTTATCCGAAAAAAACCAAACACTAATTTGAAAAAACATATGCATCCCTATGTTTGCTGCAGCATTATTTACAATAGCCAAAATATGGATAACCTGAGTGTTATCAATAACTAAGTGAATATAAAGGAGAGTTGGTACATATATACAATGGAATATTACTCAGCCGTAAAAAGGAATGAAGTCCTGCCATCTGCAACAACATGGATGGACCTACAGAATATTATGTTGAGAAGTCAGTCAGACTGAGAAAAATAAGTATCGTACGATTTCACTTGTATGTGGAATCCAAAAAACAAATGAATAAAACAGAAACAGACTCATAAAGAGAACAGACTGATGGTTGCCAGATGGGAGGGGTTTTGGGAGGCTGAATCAGAAAGAGGAAGAGATTAAGCACAAATTGGTAGTTAGAAAATAGTCACAGTGATGGAGAGTACAGCACAGGGAATATAGTCAATATTGTATTAACTATGTATGGCGTCTAATGGGTACTAGACTTACCAGAGTGATCACTCTGTAAGTTACAGAAAAGTTTAATCACTACATTGTACACCTGAAACTAATATAATATTTTATGCCAATTGTGACTGAAAAATAATTTTAAAAAACCTTGGGCCTCATGAGATGGGCTCCACCTTTCACTAGTTTCTCATCTTATCTGTAAAGGCTATGCCACTTCTTTGGGCTCAACAAACAAGAGGTGAGAGAGAGAAAGCAGCCCCCTTAAACACCCAAACATATACATCATGTACAGTTTCTTGGTAAGCTCCATTTTAACTGCCACCTTCTATTTCTTATCTTACAAATTTACAATAATCACAATTGAAACATTCTACCTCAAGAACATTATGTTCTGTTGTAAATAGTTAACTCCTTTGCAGCAGAAACATGAGACACACCAATAAAACACAATGCAGACCCCACAAAAATGTTGTAAGTGAAGTTTAAAAAAGTGATTAACTGCAGGATAGGGACTAATAGAGGCAATAATGAGCAGAAAAAATTTTAACTGACTTATGGGAAATGGAGTGAGGCAGCTGCCTGAGTAGTGGAGGAAGCACGAATTGCCTCCAGAGAGGCCACCTAGGCTGGAACTGGGGACTGAAGGGCTCGGGACTCAGGCACACCAGGGTAGTCATGGGAGAAGAACATGCACACTACCATGACCAACCCTGCCCTCGCCCCGACACCTGCCCCTACCTTGCTCCTCTATCACCATCAGCTGGGCACATGCCCCTGTAAGAAAAGCACTGATCTACCTGTCTTCAGAAAGGTGGAACCACCCCAGAGAAAAAGACCTTTGATTAACATTTAGGGGTCCTTAATGCGAAGGTAAATGTGCCACCTGTTCACTCTGTAGTGAAGCTCAGTAAGAGATGGAAAACAGAAAGATGTCTCTCTCAGGAAAGGCTAGAGTCCTAATGAACTGGTTTCCATACTGCAGGCAGCACTTAGAACCCAACCAGAGATGCTAGAACAGTTTCCAGAAGCACCATTTCTTTACTGTTTGAACACTTGGTCACCTGAACTTTCAAAACAATCATTGTCTTCCCAAACTAATAAGCCATAAAGAAAGACAAAGTGCTTGGTGAGTAGGGTGGGAATAGTTAAGTGGTTTCTGGGGAAGTGCCTTACCTGGCCCTGTCAAAGTACTTGCCAGTATACGCCATTCCACATGCAGCCCCCAGTCCTTGTCCAAACCATCCGGTTGCCACGTCAACAAATGACAGTCTCTGTAAGACAAAGAACCAAATGAAGCCAGGTGCATCTGTAGAACATGGGTATCAGGAAGTTGAGTGTCATGCCAACTTCTGGCACCGAGCAAAGACAGCTCCTCAGAGTGGCCCCTCCTCCCATCCTGTGGAGTGACTTCCTCTTCTTACACCCACAAGCACCCCAAGTCTCAGATCAACATCACAGAGAAGGGAGTCATAGGTAATAAATGAAGCGTTGCAAGGGTGACTGGAGCTTTGGGAATGTAGAGAGATTTTCCTCCACGTGGCAGCCTAAATAGAGCACAAGAGCAAAGCAAAAAACCTAAGCATGAGCCTTGCCATCCATCAACGCACAAACCAAATGTTCATCTTTTTGAAGAATACATGTTAAGATACATTGAACTTATTTACCACTTCCACCGCCACCATCTTGGTCTGGCCACAAACATCTTTCCCTTCCATCACTGCAGGGGCCTCCCTGCTCCTCCGTAGCCATTCTCAACACAGCTACCAAGGGGAGCCTGTTAAAACCTAAGTCGGCTCATAGCTCTCCGCCTAGAACTGTCCAAGGTCTCATCTTGAGCCAAGTAGAGCCCAAGTTCTCACACTGACCTGTCCACTCTGGCCTCCATCACCTTTTATTCTCCCTCCCACCACTCTGGGTGCACTGGCCTCCTCGCTGCCCCTTGAATGCACTGGGCCCAGACCTACCTCAGGGCCTTAGCACTTGCAGCTTCCTCTTTCCCAAGTACTCAGTACTTGTGCCTAAATAGGAACACATCTCATTTCCTCACCCCTTCCAAATCTTTGCTTGAATGTCAACATCAAGGCCTTCCTGGACCATCTCTTTCAATTAGGACCTCCTACCCTTCTACTTCTTTTGGATCCAGGATACTCAGCCTCATCAGAAATGCTATCTATTAACAGGTTTGTTTCTTGTCTGTCCCTTCTCTATTCAAATGTCAGCTCCATTTAAGCAGAGATTGGTGTGTGCTGCCACTACCAAAGATGGGTGCTTGTCAGTCTCAGGTCCCTCTCCTTTCCTTTTCCACCTAATTCCTCCGCTCCCCCCAGGGCTCTTGACCGTCCCCGTCCCATTCTCCACAAGCTTTGGTCCCCCAGACTCCCTCTCCATTTTGCATCTCTATCCCCACATACCTACCCCACTCAAGTCTCTAATGACACCTTTAGTTCCATCCTCCCTATAGATCCTACCTTACTCCTGGAACAAGCTCTGGCTCCCAGTTGCCTTGCATGCCCTTGAACTGTCTGGGCACTCAGACCAACTCTGCTTCTCCCTGGCTTTAAAGTGAGAGAAGTGAAACCACCTCAAGGCTTCACTCAGCCATCGGGAGGCTGTAGGATTGAGAAGACTGGCAGGGGCATGAGCATGATGCTGGCATGGCGAAGTGCTCCTACATGGGTTCCTTTCTCTTCTCCAAGAACCCTTATGCTACGAAGGGAGACACTCACAATTGAAAGTGGCCAAAAGCTAGAATAAAGATGTGTACAAGGTTTACAGGCACCTAGAAAAGAAAGATTTCTTTTTCACATTGTTATTTTTGTTCCAGCACAAAGAGCACTTCAAAAACAAGCTTACAGAAAAGCCTTTTGGTTACTTTGCAGGCCACCTTGGCTGGAGAAAACAAATGTGCTGATAAAACAAATGCCTGGGGGTGGTGGGGGCACTGCAAGCACCCCGCCCCCTGCCTTCAGCACTGTAAGGGCTCCAAGGGAATCCGAGAACCTTACAACACTGCCAGACTTTAACCGTTAGTCCCTTAATGAAGTTGTCTGCTTTAGACACTCGTGTCCTGGGAACACTGATCATGTGAACCCTGGCTCCTCTACCTGTAGTGGGTCCATTTACTCCATTCCCAACCGAAGCCAAGGTGGACCATGCTCTTGTTTTCTTTTCTTCCAATTTTAACTGCTGCTGAAATCTGATGAATTTGATTTCAGAAATTCTGGCAGTTGAACAGTGCCCAGCCTGCTACTGCACACCAGAAAGCATCTTTATCCCTCTAAGGCCAATTATTTCAAACATCTGATAGGCTAGCAGTGGTAATGGAACAGTCTAAGCACCTTTCCTTTTTCTAAAGTGGCGATCTGAATACTCATACTGTGTTTGTACACCCATATTTGTTTGATGTTTATTTTCAAAGAAGTTCCAGCTTGTAGAGAAGTTGGAAGAGTAAATGAAGTCCCATATGCTCTTCACCTAGATTCCCCAACTATTACTAATGAACCACTTTTGCTTCATCTTTTTCTACACATTTTACTTACCTTTCGCCAAACCTTGTTTGAGATTATGTTTCAGATACTAAGTCAAGAGTCATGACTACAACCCCAGATACTTTGGCCCGATCCCTATTCTGACTTTGTCTTTACTTCCTTCGGCCCAGATCTGAGGTTTCTGTTTATCCATGGTGCTCTATCAGTTGAGTTTTGAATGATTTGATAAGGACGTAGCAAACTTTCAGACAACATTAAAAGAACTCCAGCCATCTAAATTAACCTTGCTTTAACACCCCTTTTCTTTCCTGTCCCCCAATGTCATGAGATACCTGGCACTATACCTACTCTAATGAGAAAGTCTCCCACTGGTGTTAAGTCATAGGTGCAGAAATGGAAGAGCTTAGCAAGTTGGATCTGCTGATGTTGTCCACCTCTGTCCAGGTGGCAGAGGATGGGAACATCATGACCCTGCCTGGGGGGCTTTAGTGCTAGGTGATATGAGGAGGGGCACCATCAAAGGAAAGGAAGGGCAGCCAGTTGCCACAAATCATCCTTCCCACCACGCAGTCCTCACTAGAACGCCCTTTAGACCTTTATAGGGTGTGATGATCTGAATGTTTGTGTCCCCGCTCCCAAATCCATGTTGAAAATTTAATGCACAAGGAGATACTACGAGATGAGGCCTTTGGGTGGTGCTTAGATCATGAGAGCAGAACCTTCAAAAATGGGATTAGCGTCCTTATAAAAGAGATCCTAGAAAGAACACTTCTGCTATGTGAGAATACAATGAGAAGTCTGTGACCAGGTAGAAGGCTCTCACTAGAACACGACCATGCTGGTGCCTTGATTTTGGACTTCGTCTCCAAGGCTGTGAAAAACAAATTTCTATTGTTTATAAACCACCAGCCCATGGTATTTTGTCACGGCGGCACAAATGAACTAAGACGTGAGGCAAAGAAAGAACCAAAAAGATAAACACAGCCCATTTCAGGCCTTGTTGCCACATGATGGCTTTAAAAACAAGTTTAATAAGTAAGCATCTGAGCAGGCCCTGGGCTCCCATGCCAGCTTACCTTGGAGAGGATGAATCGATCATTGTCTGGGTTCTCCGGGTCTGCCTGTTTGTATCTCATGGTGTAGAAGAACAGCACAGACATGATCTCAGCACCACTGCTGCATGATGTGGGGTGGCTGAAAAACAGACATGACATAGGTCATTCTCATAGGTAAGGGACATGGCATGGCGCACGAGAAGGCTTTTCAGCACGGGGTCTCCTCAGACTAGAAGCACCAATCATTACTTCCAGTCCTGGAAGAATCCAGCCAAAGCAAAGGGATGCAAGGCCACCGCCTCCCAAGCTCACGGCTTTCAAAGACTTTAAGGCCCAGTAACCTCATAGCCTCTCTTCCTGTGGAAAGTGAGACCTCCGAAGCCAGTCCTCTTCTATCGATGGAGCACCCAGGTACTTGGGCCAAGTTTACCTGATGACTCCGTAAACACTTAAAACGTTTTTTCATCTGTTTGAATTCATTTGTGATATTGTTAATCAGAAACACCGTGAAGTAGAAACGAATCCATGCAAACACGGTCAACTAATAATATTTGACAAGGGAACCAAGAATACTCAATGGAGAAATAGTCCCTTTGATAAAAGGTGCTGAGTAAATTGAATATTTACATGTAAAATAAATGAAACTAGACCCTTGTCTTACAACACTCACAGAAATTAATTTGAAATGGATTAAGAGTTAAAGGTTAAGTCTGGAAACCATTAAATTCCTTGAAAAAAAAACAGGAAAAAAGCAACTTGACATATGTCTCTGTAATGACTTTTTGGACATGTTACCTAAAAGCTCAAGTAACAAAATAAAAAGCAAACAAGTGGGACTATAGCGAACTAAAAAGCTTCTGCTCAGCAAAGGAAATTGTCAACAAAATGAAAAAGGCAACCTACCACATGGGGAAAATATTTGCAAACCATATTATCTTTAAGGGGTTAATATCCAAAATATAAAACACTCATACAAGAGCAAAAAAAAAAAACCAATTAAAAATGGTCAAAGGACCTGAATAGACATTTTCCCAAAGAAGATATTCAAATGGCCAACAAGTAAATGAAAGGTGCTCAAAATCACTGATCATCAGGGAAATCAAAATCAAAACAGGGAGATATCACTTCATACCTGTTAGAATGGTTAGCATAAAAAACACAAGAAATAAGTGTTGGTGAGGATGTGGAGAAAAAAAGAACCCTTGTTCACTGTTGATTGGAATGTAAATTGGTGCAACCACTATGGAAAACAGTATGGAAGACCCTCAAAAAATTAAAAATAGAATCACCATATGATCCATCAATTCCACTTCTGGGAATGTATCCAAAGGAAATGAAAACACTATGTTAAAGAGATATCTGCACCCCCATGTTCACAGCAGCATTACTTACAATACCCAAGACGTGAAAACAACCTAGGTGTCCATGGAATGTATGAAGAAGATATGGTACAAGTATACAATGGACTATTATTCAATTATAAAAAAGAAAATTATGACAATTGCAATAACATGGATGGACCTTGAGAGCATTATGTTAAGTGAAATAAATCAGACAGAAAAAAACGAATATCATTTTATTTATATGTAGAATCTGAAACAAAACAAACAAAAAGATCAGTGGACTCACGGTACGAGATGCCGGGGTCAGGGGAGGGAGAACTGGAGGCAGGTGGTCAAAAGGTACAAACTCCCAGTTAGAAGATAAATAGGTACCAGGGATGTAATGCAAAAGATGACTACAGTTAACGCCACTGTGTGGTACATTCAAAAGTGGTTAAGAATTGTTAAGATCCTAAGAATTCTCATCAGAAGGAGAAAACAAGTTTTAAATTTATTTTTTTTGTATCTGGATTAGATAAATAACTAAACTTATCATAATACTCATTTCATAATATATGTAAGTTAAATCATTACACCCTATACCTTAAACTTATACAGTGCTATATGTTATATCTCAACACAACTGGGGAGAAAGTTTTTAAAAAAAGAAACACCGTGAAGGTCCCATTCTATTACCTAAAATTAATTTTATTAAGGGACAAAAACCAATTCCCTGGAGCCCTACCCCAACTGTTGGAAGAGTAAGAATTCAGGACTAGCTTGTGTGTATTAATGATCTCTTTTAAAGTTCCAGAATATAGAAAATGGAGACTTAAATCTCCTGCCTTGCAAGGATACTTTGAATTTAAAAATTCAAAATCACAAATGAATTCAAACAGATGAATTTAAAAATTCAAAAACAACCAATGGGCCAGAGAAAAAAAGTTACAAATTAGAAAATACTTAAGAGACAAATGAAAACACAACATACCAAAATTTGTGAGATGCAGCAAAAGCAGTGCTAGGAGAAATTTATAACTACAAACATTAAAATACTAGGAAAACAAAAAAAACGACAAAAGTTGGTTCTTCGAAAAAATTAACAAAATTAACAAACCTTTAGCTAGATTGGTAAAATTAAAAAAAAGTAAATTACTAAACCAGATTTGAAATTACTAATTTTGTTTCAGAAATAAAAATAAGGACTTCATTACCAATTCTACAGAAATAATGACTACAAAAGTACTGTGAACAATTTACGTCAATAAATGGGCTAGCCTAGAAATTTCTAGGAACAGGAAAACTTAAGACTGAATCACAAAAATAAAAAATCAGAATAAACCCATTACTAATAAGGAAATTGAATATTAAAAAATCTGCCTGACAAAAAACTCTGGACCTGATGGCCTTATTGGTGAATCCCATCAAATTTCTAAACAATGAATGTCACTCTTCAAAACTATTTCCAAAAAAGTGAAGAACATTTCAAATCTTTCTGAAGCCAGCACTATCCTTACACACTAAAACCAAACGCCTATTGAGAAAACCTCTAACATTTTTTAGGAATCATGATGCAAAAATCATTTAACAAAATGCAGGAAGACCCAACAGTCCCCTTTTAGGCTTCGATTTTTTAAATTTCCAAGCGCAGGGGTTTCAGGACCCAGACGTCCAGGCCAAGCACTGACACAGAAAGCGCCGGATCCTCCCCTCCCAACTCAGGACCGCCTCCGCCCGCCGGCCCGCCCCCGCCCCGCCTACCCGGTCTGGTACGCCCCGCAGGCCCACCCCACCCCACCCCCACGGGCCCAGCGACCCGCCCCTCCCCCTCCAGGCTTGTTGATCGGCCGGCCCTGCCGCCCTGCCCTCTCCTGGCCCGTTGATCAGCCTGGCCCGGCCACCCCGCTCCTCCCGGCCTGTAGATCGGCCAGGCCTGGCCCCCGTCGGTCGGCCCGGCCTGCCCGACCCCTCGACCTGCCAGCCCGTCGGCCCACCAACCAAAAGGGGGAATCGAAGTGCGGGTACCTAAGCACGAGGCTGGCCTCTAAGCCAGCCATTAGCGGCCATGTCCGGCTAGCATCTGGGGGTGGGAGCCGAGACCCAGTAGCCCTAAATCGGGCACTACAACCGAGCCCAACCAGGCCGGATGCCTCCCTTTGTCTCACGCCGCCATCGCTATTGGGGTTACCGCTCGGCGCCATAAGGGCTTCGACGAAGGGGCCTTACCCGAAGCTCGAGCGCACGTGGCCCTGATGGAGTGGATGCGCAGACGATTGGCCATGTCCCGCAGCACCTGGACAGTTTTCGCATCAGGCTTGCCTTCTTCGGCCATGGTAGCGCTCGCCTCCGCATCAGCCATGGATGTGATCTCTTCGGCGTCTGAAGAACAAATGGCGCCGGACGCGTTCTGTAGTCCGTCAAGTACCCTCCACGCGCGGATCCCTCCGCGCGCCGTTCTCGCCGCTGCGTGGCTCCCTCCGCGTGCGCGCGACTCTGTTCCGTGTCTCCCTCCGCGTGCCCATTTCAATGAATTTTGAACATTTCTGATTTGCATATTGGACATTATTCAGAAAAATTTCTTTATATCTTCCTCGTGCTATTAATTCAAAGAGGACTGCCTCCGTAAGTGGGTCCAGGGTCTACTTTTGGGGTGATCAAAAAGTTATGAAAGACGATGTGGTTGCACAACGTGATGAAAGAAGTAAAGGGGCAGCCGCTTCACACACTCTAAAATAGTTACAATAGTTACAATTTTGTGTGTTTCATCAGTCTTAAAAAAAGCCACACCGGAAATTTACAGTTTGTAGGCACCCCTCTTCGTATCCCATTGCAGCCCAGCCTCCAAGTCGGCTCCTCAGCAGATGAGAAGGCTGAGGGTTCCGAGAGAGTATGGTGTCTCTGTGCTGACCTCCTCTTTCTAGAACCTTCTCTATACGGCAAGACCTCTGGGACTGTTTAGGTGGCATTAGCCCAATGCTAGCCTGCAGCTTTCCCAGGGAGCCTAAGTGAGGGGACTCCTCGACTTTCTGGGTGAAAGTCTCCATCTTCAAGGCCACTCTGACTTTGAGATGGTCTACCAAGAATCACCAGGGCTCCCAGTGGCACCGTCTCCATAACACTATGCCCTAACTTCAACCCCTGGCGAACGTCGCCAAAACTGCTGACCTCCTGAGCGCCCCGAGTGTCCCTGAATGCAGCTAGGTGTGCACGTTCCTGTTTGGTTCTTGTTTCGTGCATTGAAATTTTCATCGATCCTCTTGATGGCTCAAGAACAACCCCGACCCTCTGTGTGCTCCTACTTGCTGAGTACATGAGTACTCATTCCCCCACATCCTCACCCACACTGGATATTGTTAGCCTTTTTAATGCACGGCATTCTGGTGGATGAGAAATTTGTATTGAATCATTGCTTTGATTTGCGTTTGCCCAAGTTCCTTGCACGTTTCTCATACGTCTATTGCCATTCGTCCTTTCTGAATTGGCTATTGCTGTCTTTCACTGTTTTTGTATTGAATTTTTTCTTTTTAGCTTCTTAATTTGTAGGATTTATTTGTATATTATGTTGTTAGAATTTTATCTGTTAGAGATATTACAATTTTTTTTCTCAATCTGCTGCTTTTTAAAAAATGTTAACATACTTTATTTTTAAGAAGAAGCAGGTATTTGAACCAAAACCTAAGTGTTGCTTCTTTTTAACTTCATGCTTTTTTCTCCACAATAATGTATTAAACACTTTTTTGTTTTATGGCATTTTGGTTTAAGTCTTGTTTAGAAAGGTCTTCTGTACACAAAGATTATTTTTAAAATCCTATTATATCATTTTAATACTTTTACAGTTTCATTTTTATGTTTAGTTCTTTATTCTGTCTTGACTTTATTGTTGTGTATAGGGAAACACTCTACCTTAATTTTGTTCAAATACCAGTTGTCTCGAGACCATATTATTAATATTTTCCAAAAATTTCTTAACTTTTTTGTGCATTTTTTCTTCCAAATAAATTTTGAAATAGCTATTTTAAGATTCATAAGACATTCTCATTGGATTTTTAAAATGTTTACAGCACCTGATATTCCTAGGTGGTATCCTGTCCGAGTACTAACCAGGCCCGACCCTGCTTAGCCTCCGAGATCAGACGGGATTGGGCGCGTTCAGGGTGGTATGGCTGTAGACCCCATTAGATTTTTAATTGGAGTTTCACTGTATTTTTAGGTCGATATATAGAAAGCTGACATATACACAGTATTGAGCCTTCTCAAAAACATGGTATATGGCTATTGTTAATCACATCTTATTGACATTCTATTTCACATTTTCTATTTATCATGGTGTCTTGTTTCTTTTCTTTCCTTCTTTCCTTCCTGTTTTAGTATTAATCAAGTTCCTTTTTTTTTTTGTATCCGCTTCGTTATTTGGATGTTATGTATCTGGCTTTTTCCTTTCATTTTTTTTCCATCAAAATTCTTCTCTTAATTTTGAGTGTTATGGGATATCTGTAAAATTCCCCAATACAAGTCATTAACAAACTTTAATTTTTCCTATTTCCTTTTTAAACAATTACTTAGTTCTTTCACTTATCAATGGTGTATATAAATATAATTTAAAGCAGGAGTCAGCATACTTTTTCCGTAAAGGGCCAGATAATAAATATCTGAGGCCACATGTTCTCTGTTGCAGCTACTCTGCTTGGCCGTTGTGATGGTCCAAGTGCAACCAGGGATGATATGTAAATGAATGAGAGTGGCTGTGTGCCAATCACACTTTGTTTATGGACCCTGACATTTGAATCTCATGTAATTTTCACATGTCGCAAAATCTTTTCCTCATTTGTTCCATTATTTAAAAGTGTAAAAACCATGCTTGGCTCACACCTGTATAAAATCAGGCCACAGTTTGCTAGCCCCTGGTCCAAAGAGTTAAATGGTTCTACAAGCGATGTAGCTCTTTCACTCTTGCCCCCTCCCCAGTCCTTCCAGTATGTTATACAATGATTTGGGTTAGATCACTCCCTGGTGTTCACATTATTAAGTCCATGGGAACACTGGTCACAACTGAATAATTACTCTGATGATGTTTCCTTTCTCTTTTAATGCTTTGTTTTCGTCAGAGTTAACACTATCTCCTCCAATCCCTGTGTTGCTTGTTCTCTGATATGTATACATAGGTCGGTACTACCACCAACTGTTTGCATCTCCTTTCCAACTGCTCAGAGATGTCTGGCAATTCATTCCATCGGAGCTCTCTCTCCTGGAGCCTTTTGACTTGCCCTCCAGGCCCACTGTCCAGCTGTCGGCCTGGGCTCCACGCCATCATCCTGGAAGTTGCATTTGCCTCTCTTTTGTCTTGGGGCCCTTGCTTCATAGTTCTCATCTCTACCTCTTAGGTTCCTCTCTGGCTTTGTCGGCATACCTTCTCTAGTAGTTTCCAGAGAAAGAATGCAGAAGAGGTAAACTATTTGAGAACTTTCATGTCAGAAAATGTCTTTAGTCTAACCTCACAGTTGACGATTTGGGTGTATAATTCTAGGTTGAAAAATCATCTTCTCACCTGCCCAAATTTGGAAGGCATTAGTTCATTGTGTTCTAGGTCCAGTGCTTTGCCAAAAAAGTCTGAAGACATTCTGACTTCTGATTGTTTAAATGTGACTATTTTTTTCTTTCTCTGACAGTTATTCTCTTGGCACATTGAAAATTATTATTCAGCTCTCTTCTGGATTTCATTGATGCCATTGAGAAGTCAGCTCTAAGTCTAAAAGTCATGGTTTTAAAGATGATCAGATTTTAAAATCTGGCCGTTTTTAAGATCTTGTGTCTAGGTATAGATCTATTTCTGTTCTTCCTGTTTGGATATAGTAGGCTTCTTGAATTATGGATTTATGTCTCATCAGTTCTGGAAAGTTCTTAGTGATTATCTCTTTAAATCTTGCCACTGCCACATTCTGTCCTCTCTCTCTCTCTCTCTCTCTCTCTCTCTCTCTCTCTCTCTCTCTGGATGGCAATTAGATTTTTTTATTAGGCTTTTTAACTCTATCTTCCATGTCTTCTATTTTTTTTTTTTTCAAATTTTCTATTTCTTTGTGCCTCCATGCCATATTCTAGATGCTTTTTTATTACAATTTACTAATTCTTTCTCCAATCGTTTCTAACCTGCTAATAAATTCATCTATTGAACATTTTAAAACTTAATTGTGAAATCCAGCATACATACATAAAGGTATAGAAAACATCAACATACAGTTTAGGAAGTGATGATAAGGTGACCACACATTTAACTACTATTCAGGTCAAGCACTCTGGCCTCCACGTGTCTCTCTCAATCCCCGTCCCCTTCTTCCACCCTAGTGGGAACTGTTATACTGACATTTATGTGACCAGTGCACATGCTTTTCTTTACAGCTTTGATGCTTGTGTATACATCCCTAAACATCATCATTTTATTTTGCCTGCTTTTGAACTTTATACGAATGGAACCCCGTACAGCATGGATTCTTCTGTATCTGGGTTCTTTTGTACAACATTATGTTCATTCATTCATGTTTCAAGGCTGTAGTTCATTTTCAATGCTGTATAGTAGTATATTGTCGACTATATTACAGTTTGCTTACATATTCTACTATTGATGGGCAGGTGCATTGTTTCTAGCATTGGTTATTGGGAAAATTAGTGTTTCTGTCTCCCAAGGACATACCCAGGAGTGCAATTCCTGGGCCATTCAGTATATGTGACTTCAGCTTTACGATCTTACCAAATGCTTTTCCAAAGTGCTTGTACCCATTGTGCTCCCACAAGGAGTGATTTAGAGTTCCTGTTGCTCTGTATCTTGGCCGACATTTATTATTGTTAGTCTAAGTTTTGCCAATCTGCTAGGTGCATAGTGGTATCACACTGTGTTTTTATTTTAATTCAGGTATAATTTGCATATAATAAAATACACAGAACCAAGCCATCTATTGCAATATAATCTCTCCTGACTTGCCAATGAGAGAACATTTCCAGTTCACAAATGGTCACGAGGGTGCTTTTAGTTAAAAAGTACCAAAAAACCCCACACAGGATCTACCTGTTCTGACCCACTGACCTCTCTTAGCTCATCACTGTCCACCCTGCCCTGGTCCACTATGTTCCAGCTATGCTGCTATGATCATCTTCATTTTACACATCAGAAAACTGACCAATCTGATCAGTTTATTAATTTGCCCAAGGTCCCAGAGTGGTAAGAGTCAAGATTTGGACTGGATCTGTCCGGAAGGCAGTGTTCTTTCTGTTATCCTTTGCCATATGAGAGGCTCATTTGTGTCACAATGGAATTTTCCACCTTGGAATATCAGCTCCGTGAGAACAAGGAATGTGTCTGGCTTCTGGACCACATGGTAGGCACTCAGGAAATATGTGCTGAAGGAATGACTGGATGAAAGAGCAAGCATGGTAGGATGCAAAGCTCTCCATCTACCTCCTCCATCTGCCCGGCAGTAGCAATACAGTAAGGTGTATGGCTTAATGTGAAGTAGCTTATTCCACACTTTACAAGAACAGTTCTTTATAAAATGAGACATGCAGTTGCTAATTCTTGGAAGAGATGAAGCCCAAGAACAGAAAGGGTAGGTGTGGAGCGGGGATTCTAGCCACCCGGGGGTTGTAGTGAGGTACACCCATAGAGGAAGAAGTCAGGTGCTGAAAAGGAGGGGAGAAGGGCCTAGAAGATGAACTCGACTTCTCTGGTGTGTGTTGGGCCCATCTCCAATCCATAGATCTTGCATATGTAAGTATCTGTGTATATGTCTGAGTGTTTGTGTAGAGCGAAGCAATAACGTGTTCAATTCTCCTATTTGCAGCTCACAGAAGTTCCCGTTTTGTGATTTGTTTCCTGATGCAGGCGAAATACACTAAGAGCCAAAGTGCAACACTCCCCTCTAACATTCCCTCGTGCAGGTCCCTGTCATCCAGCAAGGATGGCCCCAGTGGTCATTCCGGCCTCTTAGATAGGGACGTGGCCCGGAACTTACAGGATAGCATCAAGCACCGCATGCTCTACCTCTCAGAACAGCTGAGAGTGGAGAAGATAAATCGCGACAAGAACACTGTGGGCTACATCGAGCTGGTGTCCAAAGCCGACCGGCGCCAGGCCCCCCACATCCGGCAGGTCTTCGAGAAGGTGAACCAGCGGGCCTCTGCCACCATTGCCCGAATCGAGCGAAGGCTCCGCCATTGTCACCAGCAGCTGCAGGAACTGAAGGAGGGCTGCCGGCCCAGGGGCTTAGCCCGAAGACAGAAGGCAGCCAAGACAACTCCCAGCAGCCCAGAAAGAAAGCCCCATCTTCAGGGCCCCCCAAGCCCGGGAGGAAAGACTACCTGTCCACCAACCTGTCCAACATCGTCGGGCGTTTCCCTCTCAAGAGTCGCACCGCAGCCTTGCAGCGGGGGAGGTCCTCGGAGACGAAGTGTGCGGCCCGGCAGCGATCCCTGTTGCAGAAGGTGAAGGAAGAGCTCAAAGAAGTCGAGAAGTTCCACTTCGGCCTCCAGATGTCCTATCAGAACCTCAGGGAGGGTACCAGACAGACCTGCGGGTGTCGCTGGAGTCCCTTCAGGAGGAGAAACGCAGGTGAGGACCATGAGAGGAGGGTCAGCGGGAGCTGGGGAGCGGGGAAGGAGCAGCTCAGTGTTCCCCCTGGCGCCCGCGCCCGCAGTGGAGAGGGCTCCTCCCCTGCCCGCCTCTGCACCCCACCCTGGTCTTCTGCTGGTAAATGGGGCTCCAGCTCCAGGTCCCGCCCGGTGATGTGGCAGCTGCAGCTCAGACTGGGGTGGCGGGAGATAGCCGAGGTGGCGGTGAGCCTAGCAGACGCCCATCGTCAGTTACCGAGGCGTCCTGCCCTCCGGTCTGCCGGAGTGGCGTGTAAGGTACACTGGAATCGCTTCATCAGCCCTGTTCCCTTCACCTGTGCTCCTGGCTGAGCTGGGGCGTGAGGTCCCGTTTAGGACATTTATTCTGAAATTGACTGCCTTCCAGGGAATGCTTTCTCTCCTCTGTGTGGTGGCTCAATTTTATTTTCATCTAAGACAAGACTAGGTCACCCCCCAAAAAGGCAAACTCAGTCTCTCAAGGGACTCCCTCCATTCCGATTTGGTTACTTCTCAGTGGGCCCCCCCACCCTCCCCTGATCCCTGCAGTCTTTCAATTCATTCATTCTAATCCTTTCTCTCCCCCACATTGAAAAAAGAGCTTTATTTTGTCCATTTCTATATTCCTCGTGCCTAAAACTGGGCCTGCCACTTACCGGGTACTCAATAAATATTTGTTAAATAAGTGAGGAAAAAAGGGAGGGCAGGATTCTCTTAGGTGAATTGAGATCCTCAGCATTTTCATGAAAGAACTCTGCAGTCCCTTTAGTACCTGTGTGTGGTGGGGAAGAAGTGCGTGGGGGACAATCCGCTTCTGTTTTCTCTGGGACATCTTCCCTGATTCTACCCTGCTTGACAAATCCACAAAGGGCAGATACAGAGTGTTATGGGGCAACCTATTGTCAAGTAAGATAACCAATCAGAATTTCTTTTGGAGGTAATTTTCATAGGACATGGCAACCCAATCTAAAATCCTGGGACTCTTAAAGACCCCTTTGTCAAAATAACATTTCCAAGGCTGATGTATATAAAGCGAGACCAGTGGCTGTTGCGCACATCCCCATAGGTTTCTATGCTGCCCAGGCCAACGGTACGTTGTGCTTACGTGAGCTCTTAACCTTGTGAGTACACTAAATGCCACTGAGTTCTGCACTTTAAGACAGATAATTTTGTTTCGTGAATTTGATCTCACTTTAAAAAGTCAAAAGGAAGCCCTCTCGAAAGCAAACAGATGTGCCTATTTTCGTTCTAATATAATGGAAGCAAAGAAGCAGGTCTGTAGGACTCAGATTTACCAAGAGAAGTAGAGAATGGGCTGAAGATGACTTTATGGAATAATAGTGACAACGGGGAGCACTTAGCATTGTTCACCTGTAGTGTTCAGATGCCCACTTTACGGATGGGGAGACAGAATCTCAGAGAGGCTCAAGTGGCCGCACAGCTAGGAAGTGTAGATCTGAGAGCATGTCAACACGTCCTGGCCTGGCTGTGTGGCTTCCTAAGCTAGGTGAGGGGGACACAGGAATTTGTTGCATTTTTAAAAAAGATATATACATATATGTATGTATCTCATTCAAATCTTTTTTTAAAAAACCTTTATGTGAGCGAGATGCAGACATAGAAAAAGGCATATGATATATATGTTCAGCTCATTGAAGTGTCAACCAGTCTCCATACCTGTGTGGTCACTACCCATGCTCCTGTAATGCCATGTCCTCTCTGGCATGTCGCAAATCGAGCTGTCAAACTGAAAAGTCCTATGACACTTCTCACACATAAATCTATCTGCCTTCAATGGGGGCTTCCTTTTTGATTTTTTAATTGAGACGAAATTCACAAAATGTAAAATTATCTGTCTTAAAGTGCATAACTCAGTGGCATTTAGTGTATTCACAATGTTGTGAAACCATCACCTATTAGTTCTAGAATATTTTCATCACTCCAGAAGGAGACCCTGTCATTCCCCATTCCCCTCCCCCGGCCCCTGACAACCACCAATCTGCCCTCTGTTTCTATGGATTTGTCTGTTCCGACATTTCATGCAAATGGAATCATACGATATGTGGTCCATCTTGTCTGGCTTCTTTCACCCGGTGTAATTATTTTGAGATACATCCCAGTTGTGTGTAGGAGCAGTTCACTCCTTACTCAGCAGTATTCCATTATATGGACGCACCACAGTTTGTTTATTCATTCATCCGCTGCCATTTGGGGCTGTGATGAATAAAACTGCTATGAACATTCTGGTACAAGTCTTTTCGTGAACATATACTTTCATATGTGGACTTGCTAGATAATAGCGTAGATATATGTTGCCATTTTACATTCCCATGAGGAGTGTATGAGCTTTTCAGTTGTTCCACAGTCTCGCCAACACTTGGTATGGTCCGTCTTTGAAATTTCAGCCTCTTAAGTTCAGCCACAACTCGGTGGGCCCTAAACTCCAAATGATGTCACCCAAGCCCCGGTTTTCTCAACCTCAATACGATTGACATTTTGGACCAGATGTTTCTGTGCTGTGGGTGCCGTCCTGTGCATTGTAGAATATTGAGCCGCGTCCCTGGTCTCTACCCACTAGATGCCAGAATCACCCTGGAGGAGTTTCCTCCAGTCATCATAACAAATTACCCCAGACTTGGTGGCTTCAAACAACAGAAATTTATTCTCTCACAGTTCTAGAGGCCAGAAGTCGGAAATCAGAAGTCAGAAATTTATTTGGCTTAAGTCAGGATGTCAGCAGGGCTGCTCTCCTGCTAGAGGCTCTAGGACAGAATCCATTCCTGGACTCTTCCAGCTTCTGGTGGCCGCCAAGCTCCTTTGCTTGTGGTCACATCACTGTGATCTTCAAAGCCAGCCAGCATCTTCACATTTCACTGCGCTCTGTGTGTAAAAGCTCCCTGTCTCTCTCCTATTAGGATATGTGTGATTGCAGTTCGGCCCACATATGCCCAGGAGATGCTCCACTGTCCCTGCCGCCCTTCCTGCCCTACCCCCGTGGCTCGATTCCCCCCGCATCTGTTTCTTCATCTCAGGCTTCTCCAAGATGCAGGCCATTTGGTTCTAGATCTGTTGTCTGAGGACTGCCAAAAGCCAGTCCTCAGAGTCAAGAATTTACTCTTTTGAGACAATATAGTTTAGGACAATTCATATTGGAGAGGGAGGGAGATCTTAATGGCTTTGGAAGATTTAGGGGGCATTTTTCTTGACCAGTCATCATTTTGTCTTTCTAAGAGCATTTTCCAGAGTGATCCATTTGCCTCTGCAACAGTAGGAGCTAGACAGAGAGGGGTCCTTGACTAAAAAAGGGACAAGGAGGAGAGTCAGCTGTGTCACAGCCGGGACACTCCTGCCAGAGGGTGAGGAGTCTGGGGGCAAGAGAAGGGGAGGCTGAGATAATATCCTAATGAATGGACATCATCTTATGCAATAATCTACGCGAGGATACATTTAAGAATATATTCATAAATTCTTATAAATGTATTCATGAAGAACCTATTCATTGACTTCATATTCATGAAGAATACATTCATAAAAATATATTTGAACATAGTTAATATCTTGAATGTTGTGGCTAGATGCTTCATGTTCATGGAAAGGCAGTTATGGGGAATCTGCTTTTGGGGTGGACACCTGTGTCTCCCCCTCTCTGTGAGCGGTAGCCTTGGCCATGTTGTCAGCCCTCTCTCTTCTCAACAGGAAGCAGGGCGGAGACTAGTGGAATGCGCCTTGCTGTTATGAATTGCCTCCTGACAAATTGGCTTTCAACAAATGAGTGTTCAGCTTATTGGCTTCCTGGAGGACATCTCCATATCGGTGTCTGTCGAGTCCTGGAAGCAGGACCAAGTTGCCTCCTCACCTCACATTCCCTGCCTCAGCAATAGCACCATTGGTTACAGACTTGTGCACGGCAGAGCCATGGCCATCGGCTTGGTCCTTTTCGCCCTGTTCTCCATGGGCCCTGGGCCCCAGCCATTCTGTGTCTCCAGTGCTCTCCAGTGCCTTTCCTCTTCTCTAGTGTCACTGCTCCCCAGCTTGGGTGAAGCCTTCCTTGACTCTTCTCTGGATGACAATGCTAGAAGTCACTTGTCATCTCTTATTCTGACCTGTCCTTCCTGGTACCGAAATGAGGAAGCTCGAAAAGTTTTTTTTTTTTAATTATGAAACATTCCAAACTCAGGGGAAATGTAGAGAATAACATGATCAACACTGTATACCTCAGCTTTCTCAAACCTTAACTCTTTACCATTTTTGCTTCAAATCTTATTTTTTAAAGAAGTAAAACTTTAAAAATTCACTTGATGCTCTTCTCATTACCACTTCCCCAGTCCCATCCCCCTTCAGCTGGCTATCTTCATTGGGCACTTATCTTTTCCATGTATATTTTTGTACTTTTACTACTTACATATGTAGCCATAAACCGCAGGTAGTGGTGTTTTTTTTTAACAGCTCTACTGAGATATAATTTACATGCCATAAAATGCACTATTTTTAACTGTACATCTCAATTGGATCTTTAGTAAATTTAGTGAGTTGTGCAACCATTACCACAATGCTATATTTGTTTTTTTTTGTTTTAATAATAGCTTTATTGAGATGTAATTCACATACCATAAAGTTCATCTATTTGAAGTATATAATTCAGTGGTTTGGAGTATGTTTGCAAAGTTGTGCAACCATCAGCACTGTCTCATCGCAGACCATAATGTTGTCATCACTTCAAAAAGAAGCCCCATCCCCATTCGCAGTCACTCCCCACCTGCTCTCTCCCCGAGCCCCCGGCAACCACTGATCTGTCTCTCCCTTTCTTGATTGGTCTATTCTGGACATTCTGTACAAATGGAATCATACACTACGTGGTCTCTTACGACTGCTCCAACTCTGTAATCCACACACTTTCGTAGAATACCTACTGCACGCCAAACACTGGTGCTTGGAATATATATGGAATTTAATACGTATAAGGGTAATTTAGATATTGATTTCTATAACTTGTAGTCTATCTCTATCTTGGTAAAACTGTTATGAAAGAGGAACAATATACATAGGAGGTACATGACTATCAGTGCGGGTGTGCCTGAGGTGCAGAACTGGAGGAGGAGGCAAGGTTCGATGGGAGTTTGGGAAGGGCGGAGGAAGGTGGGCCCTGAACCCAAGTCTGCTCCTGACATAGGACGAGCTCTGGGCAGGGTTCTAAGGGAATACTGCCTTCTCTTTTACTCCCAAGACACATGTCGCTAGAAGAACTGGCGAATGATTACCAGCAGGGGTACCTGAATGAGATTTACCACCTCAAACAGACTCTGGCCTGCACCGAAGAGAAAATGGCCTATCTGTCCTATGAGAGAGCCAGGGAAATGTGGGTGAGTACCTTTTGGGGGAGCTTTTTGAGAAATGGCCAGTGAGAAGGATGTAGAGATGACAAGCAAAGGAAAAGCAAATCTGTTCTGATACTCTCCAAAGCAAGGAAAGAGATGGAGCTTCAAGCTGTGCCCCCCACTGAGGGTTCAGTGGCAACTCACACATTCATCTCGGAGCCAACGGGGTCCACTCTACGTTCATGCCGCACTTCCCTGCGTCCAGCTTAGCTGATCTGGGAACTTGGGCATGGTGGTTCTCATACTTGAGGGCATGTCAGAAGCACCTGCAGGGGGTGCTGACGAGTCCCCAGGAGCTGCTGCTGGTGCAGGGAGCACCCACTGGGAACCCCTGCTTTAGATCCTGGGGTAGCAAGTGCAAGTGGAGGAGTTCCCTCTCCTGCGACAGACAGTCTCACTCTCTTTCACACCCTCACATCTTACTCTTGTCCTTGGTCAGCTCTCTCACGGCCAGGTTCTCAGTCCCAGGCCACACTGTCTGAGGGCTGAGTCAGATGAGACCTTCGCTGTTGCCGGGAGACACGGACCCTCCCAGGACAGGGCCCTCAGCTTGTACGTGCTCTCGGTTCTTGACTTCGCTCCTAAATCCTCAACCAACCCTTGCTGTGCACCCTTCAGGAACCCAGGTAAATGATCGCACTTCCCCTCAGACCTTTGTGATTTTGTCACCTGCAGGAGGTCACGGAGACTTTCAAGAGTCGTATATCCAAGCTCGAGACTCTACAGGAAGTGACCCAACTGGAGATGACAGAGAACCGCAGGAGCTGTCCCCGGGAGTTTATGTTCCAATTTGTGAGCCTGCTCCTAACACTGGCCACCATCCTCTTGGGCTTCATCTCCACCGTGTGCACCTACCCCTTGCTGCTGGTGAATTCGCGCCTGCGCATGTGCATTGTGCTCATGCTGATCGGGCTCGGGACCCTGGCCTGGCAGAACTGGCATGCCATCCCTGTCGCAGACTGGCAGGCCTGGTTCTCCAGGTGGAAACTGCCTTTCGAGAACTCCAATCCTCTAGGGCCCTGAAGTGCCTCGGTTTGCCAGTTCCGCCCCCTTCCTGGGGTCAGGGCACCCCACCCATCTAGCCCTCCCGAGACAACCACTTCTCAGTTCCCCCTTCCAGATTTCATCAGTGCCAGCCCTGCGAGAGAGGTGAAGGCGCCCACGCACCTCGCCCTTCCCTCGCTCACAAGCTTTCCATACTATCTGCAGACACAAGGTTTGGAAAAGATAAAGGTCTC
This sequence comes from Eonycteris spelaea, assembly GCA_003508835.1. NCBI lineage: Eukaryota > Metazoa > Chordata > Mammalia > Chiroptera > Pteropodidae > Eonycteris > Eonycteris spelaea. Next base: position 650,762 of record PUFA01000363.1, on the reverse strand, counting down.
TGAAGTGCAATGCTACTCTCCTCTCTAAACCCCTCGCGCCTCTTGCGACCCCACTGAACGCTCGGAGGCTCAGGCGCTCCCAAACTTCAGTGGCAACCTCTGTGACGCTTGTTTCTGGCAAAGAGAAACTACATTTATTTCACAGGGACGGAGAAGAAGGGACGATGTGGGTGGTGGCCAAAGCCCTGGTGAGTAGGACAGGAATGATGTTTCCCAGTAGGAGGCAGATCTTCTTGTTGTTGGGGCTGGGGGAGACTCACGCTGGTGACACCGATGACACAGATGAGGCCTCCGTTCTGGAGGAGCCGGAGAGTTCAGAGCTATCATCCACTTTCTTCCAAAAAGCTGCAAGATGCAGTTTCGAAACTGGCAGGACAGAAAGTGTTATTCAGCAGAGCAGGAAGGGCCAGCGTGCTATGCTAGAGGTAATGCCTGGGGCATTCGGAGGAAGGTATTCATTGTCACCTGGATGACTTGGCACTTTCTCTCTATGGTTTGGAATCCTAGAGTGAGTGGAGGAAGGCTCAGGTTGTTCTTTACACATGAGGATAGTCTATTCCTGACTATTCAGTTATCTAAGTCATCTAATTTAGTGGTTGATGGTGACTGTTGTGAGTCACATGGTGTCCCCCCAAAATATATGTTCAAGTCCTACTGTCTGGAGCCTGGGAGCATGACCTTATTTAGAAATAGTCTTTGCATTTGTGATTAACATGTACAATACCGCGAGCTCATGCTGAAGGGAATTTGGACACAGACACACAGGCACAGAGGGTAGAAGGGCGTGCGGGGGTGAAGGCAGAGATCGTGGTGACTCATCCACAAACCAAGGAACAGCAAGTAGCCACCAGGAGCTAGGAGAGGGGCACGAAGAGATTCTCCCAGAGAGCGCTCAGAAGGAACCAACCCTGCTGACACCTCAATCTCGGCCTTCTGGCCTCCAGAGTTAGGAGGCCATATGTTTCTGTTCCTCAAAGCCACCCAATCTGTAGTATGTCGTGGCACCTCAGGGAACTAATATGGTGACCAAAGACGATGCCAGCTAAGGGGCCTCTGCAATAGAGTGACCCGTCTCCAGAATGTCTTGGAAGAAGCATTTTAGTGAAAGAGAATGTGTTTGTCATCTTGTTTCCATCCCATCAATTTTGGGGCCCGGCGAGGACTAGGTAGACAACAGTCTAGCCACCACCCCATCTCTTTAGCCTGGAGAGTCTTCCAGTGCCAGGAGGGCCCTGCTCTTTGCTGCTTGGCCCCTAAAGCAATCTGGGCTGTATTCATTTCTCAGATTATATCTCAGATCATCACTGAGCTAACCGCAGTGCGCTGAGAATGCAGACCAGATGTGTTTCCTGTATATTCCAGGTCTATTCTTGACTGACCCCAGGTACTTTCGACATCAAAACTTTAAAAAATAAAAAACATAATGGTTGAAATCGATAACGTAAGAAATGGGCTAAATGGCAGAAGCGACTCAGCTGAAGAGCTGGCTGATGAGGCCGAGGAATTCATTTGACACGTTCACTCAACGTCTACCTACTGAGCAGCCATCCTACACCAGACAGCATCCGAAGGGGGTCGGCAGCAAATAAAGAGTAAAATTCCCTGTCCTCACGGAGCCCTATTTCGGAAAGTTCTCAGAATGCAACGGGAAGTGATAACAATGTGGAAAGGGTAAAAGAAAAGCTCAAAAGCCTGGAGAGGTCCAGAAGTGCAGATATCTGGCTAGGAGTGGGGAATGGGAAGACTCAAGCGAAGACAGTACTTGGCAAGCAAGCCTAGGACTCCACAGATGAGAGCCAGACCCAAAGAGACCCGTGGGAAAGACAGGAAACGGGTCAGGGACAGTATTACACTCTGGGTACGGAGGTGCCGGCAATGGAGTCCTGGGGAATCAATCGTGGTACTGCCCTACTGAATATTTAAACATTACTAAAAGCATGCTTAATGAATTCCACAGAGAGTCAGGGTCAGGCTGGAGGGGGCGGAGTCATGGGCAACTGTAAAATGGAGGAGCAGAAAAGAGCTGGTTAGAAGGGGTGGACTGGGTCTGGTGAAGTGGGAGGGCCCTGAGGGGGTGGTATTTCTGAGCCACGGACTTTTCTGGTCACTATCAAGTCACATCACAATTGCACCTTGAAGTGAATGTGATGGATTCAAGGGATAATGAGGCGAATTGCACATGGAAAATGATGCGCTTCACTGGGAACTTATAACCTACTAAGAAGTCTAGGAGTCATGGGCAGTGTGCGGCGGAGGCCCTATACGCCGGCCCATGATGGCTGTCATCTGGCAAGACCTTGGGCGGGACCACAACATATCCCTCCTGAATTACCCCATAAAGTCACAAAAGCCACAGGTCAATGCAGCCAAGAAGGGCCTCTTTGTGTCCTCATTAGAGTTAGGGTTTGAAGGTGGGAAGAAGAAGGTTGGGAGAAGAGTTGTGCCTGTAAAAGCAAGAAGTGCACGTTGAGGCTGAATGTAGCCCTGTTCGGGCGATCCTCGGGCATTTGAGTGCTAGGCTAACCCTCAGGTCAGCAGAAGGGAAGAGCACACAGCGCTCAGGCCCTGCAAGAAACGCCTGCCCTCAGACACCACAAAAGGATCCAGAGGGAGAGATGCCTGGATTTGGGGCATATGCTCATTATGGTCCCGGAGGCCAGAAGTGACTGCAGGTGGGAGCCATCACGGGGCTCTTCCGGGGTCTATTTCTAGTTTGCTCTGCCAACGTGTGACTTACCTGCCGGTTCATAAAGACATAGATAATGGGATTGTAGATAGTGGCACTTTTGGCAAAGTAGGCTGGCAGGGCGGCCACCAGAGGGTGGAAGGCGTAGCCAGGGTGGGCAGCAGCGAAGCATGCAAAGAAGGTGTAGGGCCCCCAGCAGAGGCAGTATGCCAGAACCATCACCACCACCATGCGTGTCACCTCCTTCTCAGCCTTCTGGGTAGACTCGGATTCTTTCTGCTGCTTTGCCACCTGGGGGAGACAGAGAGTCGTGCCAAGGGACAGTGAGTGGGAGAATCCCTCAGGGCTGCCTGTCTGAGGGGACTCTGTGTTCCTATTGCTTGGGCAGCAGGTCTGGGAGGCAGCAAGAGGTGGGCGGCCCAGAGACGGGAGTTGTGGGGAGAAGGCGATGGTTCCACTCGCTCCAGCACCCCTGGCCAGCCAGCAATCGGCTCCCACCTGAGTGAATGCATACCGAGCCCGGGGTGGCCTTAGGCTTTAAGGTAGCAGCTGGGCCTGGCTAAGACGGCCCTGAGCTGGGGCCTTCCAAGCTCTTGACTTAGCTTCGCTCCCGGTAAGAGTTTGGGAAGGAGCTAAGGAGACTGTTCTTAGCCTCATCTGGTCCCTTATCAGTGTGTCCCCTCCTGTGCTCAGGTCTCATGGGCCGGCAGGGAGAAGACAGGGGATGCCACTACCTGCTGTGGGCAGGGACTGACTACAGGCAGCTGAGTGGGCATGAGGGGCAACTGTGAGGGCCGAGGATACGTTCTGGAGCCCGGGGTCCCCAATCAAACCTAACACGGCCCAAGCCATGGTTGGATACCTGCGGGAGCCAGTTAAGTTGGTTCTGATCCCTGGCCACCAACGGGGTGGGGGGAGGAAGTGGGACTAAAGGTAGTGAGGTGAGTGGAGCTTATCTTGAGCCCACGGCCTCCACTCTGGAGAGCTTACAAGCACATGCTGATCCGATTGTGGGCACAAGCAGCTTCATATAGGAAAGGCACCACCCCGAAGAGCCTCCTGCCACCTGTGCCAAGCAGGATCCCAACAGAACAGATGGCACATCCAGATTAGCTAATTGGAGCTTAGTTGACTGATAAAGAGACAACTTACGGTGTTCTTCACAAGGGGGCGCAAAGCTCTTAGCGCCCAGACCCAACCTCTCCAGTCTCGCTCTGATTTCCTACAAGGGATCCCCAGGGGTAGCTCAGCCTGTGAGGATGGGGGTGGAGGCATGGCTGTGGATGGGACCAGCTTCCCAGGGAGGAGGGTGGAGAGTGGACCTGGGGTGGCAGATGGCCCTTGTGAGTCCGCTCCCTAGCCTGCCCCAACGGTCTGTGAAAGGGACAAGGACCCTCTGGTGGCAGCCTTTTAAAGACACCCCTCAATTTGCAGGTTTCATTTGCAGATCTGGCTGTCCAAGGGAACTGTCTTGGGTCAGAAGGAAAGCCACTCTGCTCCTTATTGGGCCCCTCCACAGACTGGGGCGCAGTCCTTGCCCATCCTATAGGGATGAGGACAAGGGAGCCAGAGCTGTAACTGCAGCCCCAAAGAATTGCCAGATTCGCATCTTCTTTGGGGGCAGGAGCACGAGCTGGGTGACCCTCTGTCCTTGCCCAGATGTCCTGGCCCTCATGATCCTACCAGCTCAGGGCGGGGGGGAGCCAAGAGGGCACAGGAGCTTACCGCTCGGATGGCCAGCCACACTTGCAGGTAGCAGAACACAATGACACTGAGTGGGATGATGCAGCACGTGACCATGAGGACGATCATGTACGACTGTACCCCAGGGTATGAGCTGCCGCTGAACACATCGGGGCCGCACGAAGTCTTCAGGCCGTGGGCCAGTACCTGGGAAGAGGGCCGGTGGCCTGTCCTGGTGGCGGCCCGGTGGCCCAGGAACCCCTAGCCCAGGCATGCCACTGACTTGAGTAGGGTTGTTGGGTTTTTTAATTACATGAATTGACTATTTTTGAAGTGAACAATTTAGTGGCATTTAGTACATCCATCACCACTATCTGGTTTCAGAACACTGTCATCACCTCGATCACATTGCCTCTTACAAAGGGAGGATGAGGTGCTCTCTCTGAGAACACCTGTGAACACCCAAATAATTTTTCTGGGGTCAACTAGCTCGGCCCACAGCCTGAGGTTGTCAGCATTTGTCCATGTGTTCCTGTGAGCTGCTCGCGCTAGGGATAAACAAACCTTTCTGGAGGCTTGGGGACCACGGGGTGCATTTCTTTGTTGCAGCCAGCCAAATTCATACATTCATAAACACTGCATGCTCGAGAGGGTCTCAGGGAGAGTTGGGTCCATCGTCATTTTATTTGTGGGGCCCTGGAGGCCCAGAGGCAGAAGGCGATTTGCCTTGAGGTCACAAATGGAGTCACTTGTCTGAACTCCCTGTCTGCCCTAACAGGCCGCCTTCCTGGTACCCTGGCATCCTTACCTGCTCCAACCAAAGATGGGTGGGGCAGTCCACACAGCAGCCCAGACCCAGGAGAAGGCGATGCCACGGTGGCCAGCTTGGCGTCAAATCTCACGTTGCCAAACGGCTTGCAGACCACCAGCCACCTCTCCCAGGAAATGATGGCCAGGGACCAGAGACCCGTGATCCTATGGGGCAGACCAGACACATGACGCTGAACACGTCTGGGCCGCATGAAGTCTTCAGGCTGTGGGGCCAGTACTGGAAAGAAGGGCTGACGGCCTGTCCTGGTGGTGGCCCGGTGGCCCGGGGCCCCCTAGCCAGGCATGCCAGACCAGGAGAACAGTTTTTCAGATGAAGATGCAACCGCCCAGCTACCTACAAAACCTCATTCTCCAGTGTTTTCAGGTCTGGGGGCACCGGGTCTCTCGGTCAATTTATTTTTCTAACACCTGCCTTCCTGTTCCTTCCCTATTGGGCCTCTCATCGCCCCCTCTCATTTGGCCTCTTCATCCACATCACTTCTCCTCTTTCTTTTACTTGACTACCAGCCTTTCCTCTGATGCCATCCAGGCAACACCCCGAAACTGCGTGCACCTCAGTGTGAGCCACTGCTACGGTCCCAGCCAAGAGCCGTGTCCCTCCTGCAGTACATACACATTCCTTGAGGTGCCCAGAGTCCCTCCCTGACTTCCTACCTACCGCCTTTGGCCATTTGGCAGGTGGGGACACTGTCTGCTGTCCTGCTTAGACCCTGGAGGTCTGTGCACAGAATTCAGGGCACCATGAATCGGGGCGGGAAAGAGGACATCTTTTGTTCCCACTAACCTCTGACGATTACTGCCATTTCCTTCCTTACGAGTGTGGCAACACTAGCAGTGCCTGTGACTCGTCACTTTACAGAGGTGGCAGACATTTCCCAATATCACTGTGTTCATTACCACTTTGACATTTCAGTGGCAGTCAGGCCTGATCCCGTTATTTCATACATTAAAAAGAAATGGTGTTACTAATACTTCTAATAAATACTTCTAATACTATTTAATTATAATATCATTAAATTTAGTAATATAATTTTAACACTAATACTTTAAATGGAGGACTATGTCCCTAACTACTGTTTAATAATTTGATAACTATATTTCAATATCATTGGCTTCCTTTGTAATCCTATGGATCTCATTGTGTGCATTTGCAAACATTCTTCTGAGAAGGGGTCCACAGCCTCCCCAGAGAGCCAAGGGGTGTCCATGGCAGCAAAACTGGCACAGAAATGTTGGCTGCTTGATACCCGGGTGACCCAAGAACAGACTGCAAGTGGAACCAGAAACAGCCATGAGTGTGGATGCAGAGGCCACTCAAGGAGATGCGCGGAGCACTTGGACTTGGAGATGGACTTTCTTTGCCTGCCCTTCACTAGTCACACATTCTATACTTTCGGGAGAGTGCTGGGCTGTCAACTGTAAAATAAGAGGCAGTTAGATGGGAAGGGCAGTTTTTTACCTGTACAGTGGGCATCATGTTAGCACCTGCCTCATAGGGTTGTGGGAGGGCTGAACATGTTCATTCAAATCTTTCCCCAAAGTCGTGTAGATGGGAAAATGGAGGAGGAACAGAGCAGTAAATCAACTTAGTGGAGCTCACACCACTAGTAATTTAAATCTAGGACCAGGCTCCCCCTCTCCAGGCCCCTCTTATCCCTGCGTCTCTTTTTCTATTGTTCTCATCGGAGATCAGTTTAGGTGGCAATGAGATAAACCTAAGTTAGATGTGGGAGCTCTAAGTTAGGAATGGTGGCCGGGGGGCCCAGTGAAAGTTTAAAAGTGGGACAATAGCTGTAAGCCTTGACTGGTTTGACAGCCTGGGACCTGGAGACAGGCTGCATGTGCGGAGTACCATGGCCCTCCGGCTCCCTTCCTCTTGGGTGGTCGCGGAGATGTAAACCTTCGGCCCGCTATTGTCTCAGAGGCATGGCACAAGGAGTGCTGGAGGGGACCTCGGCATCATTGGGACCTCCCTGTCCTCCCTGTCCTTTTGGGCCCTAAGAAAGAAACCTGACCACCTCTGCTCACCTGGTGCCAACGTGCTACAGATCCAGCTCCTGCTCTAGCTTCCTCACGTCTCCTACTCAGGCAGCTGTGGCTCCTCGCTCAGCTGCCCTTCCATCTCCAGCCTCTTCTTGGGTCTCCCCCTCCAGTCTCCTCCTCCAAAATAAAGTCCCTGTTCCCGAGAGTGCCATCCCAGGCTCTGCCCACCCAACCACTGACTCAGCCCGGCTCCTCGGCTGCCGCCCCAGCCCCCTTTCTCATCCTGCTGACTCAGATTCAGCCCCTCATCACGTGTCCTAAGAGCATTGATGGCATTGAGTAGTTACTATCTAGGGCTGGGACCCTGTGTGTGACATCCTATGTGTCTGGCACCCAGCACAAAGACCGGCACTTTCGTACTTCTCAGCCAATGTTGACCTGAATGGAGCTGCAGCCCACAGAGATGTTAGTGATGGGGGGGGGAAAGGGTTCTGGGGACCGTTTTTGTCCCTGGGAAGAGCCAACCAGGTGAACTGAAATAGAACATGTCGCTGGTTTGGGTGAGAGTTCTGTTCACTGTGCAGAGAACCCTCACCTTCCACATTGTTCTGGGGTCGTTTGGCTCTATTTTTGTCTCCTCTCATGCCAGCTGGATGACCCCAAACTAGCTGTCCCCAGGTAGAACCTGTCTCAGAGCAGGCACTCAGGATGTGTCAGACGGCAAGCCCTTCCACATCGAAATGCTGACCCCAGGCCAGCTTCTCCTGTGGGTCTGTCTCCTTTCACATGTGTGCCTTGCTCGTGTATTGCAGGGACACCGGGGGTTTGCCACGTGAGTGTTTCCTTTATGCCTGGGCCTTGGCTGGCTTACCACACAGGGAGACGGTGTAGCCTTCCACACACACAGAGGGGGCCCAGCACGAAATAGCCATAGATCTGGTTTGCGACACTGATGGTGCTGGCGATGATGGTCTCTGCCAGGTCAGCAACCGCCAAGTTCACCAGGATCCAGTTCAGAGGGTGCCGCAGCTTCTTGAACCTCATGGTAGCCACCAGCACAAGCCCGTTAGTGAAGACTGATGCGATGACCACAAAGATCATCCAGCGCTGGTGAGGTGGTACACCCATCTGGGCAATGTGGTAATTGGGGCCTTCAAAGGGGCCTGAGGCAGGAGGTACAAAGCAGGCAGCAGCGTCTCTCACCTGTACAGCTACGCCATCCCACCCCAGCCCGCCCCTGTCAGAGCCTCCCATCAACCCTCCTGCCCTCCTGTCCACCACCTTTGCAACCGGCTCTTTCCCTCCAGCTTTGCCCATCAGCAGACAACCCGCCCTCCAAGCCAGAGGCCACGGCTTGCTGGACAGCTGCACGGGCATCCTTGAACTTAACAAAGCAGAACTCCTCATCATCTCTCTGGGTATTGCTCCCTCTGAATCGCCACCTGCAGTGTGCAGGGCCAGCTCACTGGAGTGCCATTGTCGGGCTTCTGCTCCCCAGAACCCTTGCACGCCCTGCACTGCTTCTCCTGCATACTCCACGTCTTTCTGTTGTTACATCTTTGCTCATGTTCTCTCCTGCGGACGGGTCCTCTTCCTTCCATACCATAAACCCTGTTCAGACACCCTTGGCTTCCGGAAGCCTTTCCATATTCTCCAGCTGAGAATCAGCTCACCCTTTGGGACTACCACGACACACCTCTGTGGTGTCCTAGTATGTATCAGAGTTACCCAGAAAGTACAGAGGATTAGTGTGAGAACAGCAACTGGAACTGGGAAGTGTTTGGAACGCTCCAGCCTGCAGGCAAATGCAAGGGGCTGGAGCAGTATCAATATGCGGCAGCCTGGGTGTCCTTCCTGGACAACCCTGGACTCCAGATTGGGCGGAGTAGGGACAAGGGCTGTGCATGGTGGACAGGACAGGTGTGATACAAATGAGGGAGGCCAGAGAGGAAGAGCTTCTTACAGTCCAACCTTAACAGGTGTGCTGGCCTGCCCCTCCCTCCTGAAAGCTCTGAGGCTTCATTTCATAAAGAAATGAGCACAAACAGAATATCAGAGTCAACATCGGGCAAAAGGCATTCTAAGAGATTCAGGGAGGGAGGGAATCAGGTGCGGGGACAGGCCAAGAAGAAAGATTTCTTCAAATATACCTTGTTTCTAGATTTTAATTCAGGAGCCCTATAAATATTTTATTATATAATTATAAAACAACATAAATTTTAAAAAGCAATCCCTGAAAGTAAAAAAAAAAAACAAATGGACCCAAATGCATAGCCACTTGGTGCATAATCACACAGAGAAACTATGCCAAAGGACTTGAAAAGACACTAGCTTGACGACTAACCTAGTGGCATGAACGATCCCAAATCTGAGAGGAGAATCTTGGCTGAGTAGAGAGAGAGAGAGAAAAACAGAAACCTGGCTGGCAGAGCCAAGAGCCAGTGCATTGGTGGTTATGTATTCTAAAGTTTTCCTCTTAGAGGTGTCGAACTGAAGATTTACAGAGGAAATGGTTTGATGTCTTGAATCTGCTTTCAGAAATTAGATGGATTAGCAAAGGATAAAATAAGACAAGTGATTGATACCCAGGGGTCGATTATACTCCTCTCTTTACTTTGGTACATACTTGAATTTTTGGAAGAAAAATTTACAGAAAGGAATCTTGGCATTAATGAAGGTCCAGAGGCCTCCACGAGAGAGCATTGTTCTATTCCATCTCCATCAAGGTTATTCTGGGGAGTGAGCAATCAGGTCGACGTGAACTTCAGGGTTCTCAACCAGTTTGTCTGAGAACCCTGTGCTGATCACTGCCCTAACCAACAAGAAAACCGTGGCACATGGCACATTCTTGAAGGAACCAAGAGTCTTTGGTTTGGAGGAGGGACCTGGGGAAGGGACAAAGTCTTCAGCTCTTCAAAGGCTTACACGCAAAATTTGTGACTGGGCCACTCCTGGGCAGAATTCTAGCTGCCTCGACAGAGTTTTCAATTTCTTTTGGACCTAAACCCTCTCTTGCCACAGGCCAGCTCAGAGCAGAAAGGCGGCCCTGGGAACCGAGCAAGCTTCTTCCCTAAGAATGTGCAGTCTAAGGCTGTGGCCCCAAGCACAGAGCTGGACAAGATGACTGCTGCAGTCTTGTGTGTCCCAAGGTTGTAGAGGCCACTTCACCCCCCCCCAAGCCTCCTGCTCCTGCATTTGCTTCCTCTTGGCTTCAGAATGCAAAGATGCGTCAGACCCAGCTCCTTTCCCCAGACCTGAACGTAATGAGTGCTCACTAGCCCTATGAGGCCACAAGAAAGAGTAATGAACTTTCCAGGAAAGGGATTCTTGAAGGGTCTGGAAGCCTTATGTGTTTCTAATGCATATTCGATGTTCTGGTGTCTTTTTCTATTTGAAAGGAACCCTTACAGTCACGTCTGCATATAAAGCTAAGAGTAGACCCTCTGGCTGGTGAGTGACGAGTATAGAAAGACTCTCTTGGGTGGGTGGGGTGGCGGTGGCCCACCATGGGCATTGGGCCTATGTCCGAGGGGGTTTCCTCTAGCCAGCGTGACCAGCTTCCCTGGCACCTGCTCTCTCACCTCTAGTGGCGTTGCTGTTGGTGTAGATGAAGAGCTCGCCTGGTGCTCTCCTCAAAGCTGGCTTGTGGCTGCCCTCTGTAAGCCTTCGCGGGACCCAGTGCTGGGCCATGGCTCTGGAATTCCTCCCCAATGCCCACCAGCCCTGGCACTGCCGGGGGCACAGCGCTTATACAAGCCTGCGGGATCAGGCCAGGATGCTTCACCTTAAAAGCTCCCAAACGCTTCACCATCTGATCTCTTAATTGGGCCTCGGCCTTAGACCTCCTCCTCCCCCAGCCTTCTCCTCCTAGCTCCTCAAGCAAGCCCATGTGGGTGCTCAGAGGATTTGCTTGGACCAAACTCAGAGCCCCCACCTTTCCGAGGTGGCTGTGAGCTGCCGTGACCCTCACTCCTGTTTATGTGTTCTCTGTTCCCTTGACTGTCCAGCACCTGCTCTTAGGTCAGTGGCCCAAGAGTCGAGGTTTTCATTTTGGTGTAAGTGAGGAGCAGCCCAAAGCCTAAATCTGCCGTTCCATCTGATTCACCCAGAGCCCTGAAAGGGGGCCAGGTGGCTTGCAAGCTGAGGCCTGGAACTGGAGCATCCTTGAGCATCAGGCTATCTCACTGGGCCCACAGAAAGATAAGTGGTTGGTGGGGTTCCTCCCCCAGGAAGGAAGGGGCAGAGCTCCCTTTGTTCCCTCATGAGCTGCAGCTCCTATTGGTCACCAGGTGGTCATCTAGGCCCTTTCAGCAGCCCTCCCGTAGCACCTATAGGTGCCCACAGACCCTGAAACCCCACTTGCTCAAGTCTTCCTCCTAAGTTCACAACCTTTCCTGGACTGCCCCTGACTACAGCCTCTCTCCAGAACTGACTTCAAAAGAAAACATTTGACAGAGCATTCCAGACGCGGCTGCCTCTGTTGTCCCTTTTTGGCCACTGCAGTCTGGTTCCTGCTGGCTCTGCACTAGACCAGGGCACCGATTACCTGCCAATTCCCCAGTTCTGTAGCCTTACTGTTCCAACCAATGACCCCTGTCCTCCTCCGCAGACTCACCTTAAGAACACACCTTTTCTTGGGACTCCTACCAGTCCCTCTCTACTCAGTCCTGAAATCCAGTTGCCTCCAGGCACCTCCTTTGGTTTGGCCTTAAGCTAAATAAAATCAAGACATGGACTCATGACCTCACTTCTCCGTTCTCAGTGCCATGACTCTTCAGCATGGCACACTCAACCTCCCAGTGATCGACCACTCCTGCAGGTGGACGGGAAGCCTTGGTTGCCAGGCAAGGCGCTGGACTGCGTGGAGCTGCAGCTGGTCACCCATGGCAAGAATGGCTCCTAGTACTGGTCAGTGCCTGCCATGTGCCAGGTGCCAAGCTAGGGGCTCTGCGTGGGATTGAAGGAAAGGGTCCTGGCCACAATCTTTCCAGGGCAAATTGGCAGCCTAAGAAAGCTGGGCTTGCTGCCCAAGGACACCTGAAGAGCTGTTTTCTCCTAACTGTAAGAGGAGGTACGCCCAGCAACTTAAGGATCCACCCAAGAGGATTGAAAACATACGTCCACACAAAACCTATACAGGAATGCCCATAGCAGCACTATTCACAAAAAGTAGAAATGGTCCAAAAGGGAATCAACAGGTGAATGAATAAACAAAATGTGGTCTATCCATGCAATAGAGTTCAGCCATAATAAGAATGAAGTTCTGGCACATGCCACAGCACGAAGGAACTTTGAAAACGTGACGCTGAGTGAAAGAAGCCAGTCCCAAAAGGCCACATAGTGTATGATTCCATTCAAATGAAATGTTCAGAAGAGGAAAATCCATAGAGACAGATTAATGGTTGTCGGGGGCTGGGTGGGGGGCAATGGGGAGTGATTGCTAATGGGGACAGGGATTCCTCTGGGGGTGATGGAAATATTCTAAAATTAGATTGTGATGGTGCAGCCACTGTGGAAGTGCCACTGTTTGGCAATTCCTCCAAAAATTAAAAATTGAATTAGTATATGATCTGGCAATTCTGCTTCTGGGTGTGTACCCCAAAGAAGTGAAAGCAGGGCTCATAACATGAAAATAGCCTGTTCAAGTGGCTCACGGTGTAGCCCGACATAACAAGGTCAGATCTCTAGAATTCAACCCAAATTGGTGTGACTTCCGAGTGCCTTTTCTTCTTTCCAGGTCCCAGGAAGCCTAGCTACCTGTCCCTACCGGGTCAAAGAATCAGAACATCCCAGAATGTGAGAGCTGGAAGTGGGCCTCCTCTCAGGTCGCCTTCCCCTTGTCCCTTCCAAGCACTGGACACAGAACCATCTCTTGCCAGCAACACCATGGACTGGTTGGGTGGCCTTGAGTGTGGCAACCCCTCCATCTCAGGCCAGGTTCCCCTTCTGTCTAAATGGAGATGACCAGTCCTGCCTGCACCCTACCCATGAGGCTGCCATGGGCACCCAGGACCACCACGTCGCTTGGAATGCCTTTGTGAAGGTGAATGTCACCTTCAGTGGGGGTCTGGCAGAGGAAGATCAGGACATCTGGGGTAAGCCTCTGGTTTGAGCCCTGGAGACCACCCCACCACTTGCCTGGCCCACCCTTGTCGAGCATTACATTTAATGACCTAGCTCAGTTGTGGGTCTGCCCACGACCTGGAGGGGGGATGGCAGAGGTGGGGATTGGCAGTGAGTCCTGGACCGTCACTGTCTCTGCAGAGTGGGCTGCTAATTGATGATTAGGGCTAACAGAAGATCAAGTCCTTAACGGAAAGCAGATTACTGCCACTGAAAGTCACCGGCACCTGGCGCACACGTGTGCTCCCCGAGGCCCAGTGAAAGCTCATGCGGAGTCTCGCACTATGGCAAAGGGTGGATGAAAGGGAGGGACACTCAAGAAGGAGATGAAGAACAAGGAGGGGAGAAAATGTGGATGAAGAGCAGCAGGGGAAATGGAGAGAACCCGGTCCCTCCCCTCGCCTCCAGTTGGGGCCGGCCGGAAGATGAGATGGCCGGCTTGTCTAATCCGACTACTCCTAAGTGACTCGGTGGCGGGGGGGGGGGGGGGGTTGGGGGAGTGATGATTAGGAGCCCCGGGGGCTGACTGTCATGTTGATTCAGCTCTAGCTTCTGGCCAATGGGCCAGCGGGGCTTTGATATTAACAGCCAGTTACAGGGCTAGGAACCACTTGGTCATATTGCCTTTGACTTTTTTTATTGTGATAAAATATACATCACGTCAAACTTACCACTTGAACCATTTCTAAGTGTACAGTTCAGAGATATTAAGCATATTCCACTCTGCTGTACAACCGTCTTCACCATCCATCCCCAGAACTTTCATCTTCTCAACGAAAAACTCTGTCCCCATTAAACACGAGCTCCCCATTTCCCTTCCCAGCCCCGGCAAACACCCTTCTACTTTCTGTGTCTGTGCATTTGACTACTCCGGGGACCTCACAGAATGGAATGATATATCATTTGTCCTTTTGTGTCTTGGCTTCTTCCACTTAGCACCTAATGTTTTAAAGTACCATTCATGCCTTTGACTTTGATTTAGGAATAGATTTACATACATCGAATTTGATTTTCATGTGGTCAAATATGACTCCATTTCCCTTTTGGTTTCTGGCCTTCCTACCTCATATTGGAAAAGTTCCTTAGTGATCCATAAAACATGCCACCATGTATATCAAGTCCAAAAACAAGGGCGGGCTATTTCCCCATTTTTGTGACTATCCCGTTGTGTCCTGAATGGTTCACCTCGGAACCCGAAAACACTCTAGCTGAATGATGTTTCTCATCAACAAAGTCTTCAGTTTGGTCCCACAATCTCACTTTATCTGCTGCAGGTCTCCTGAAATCCTGCCATCTCTGTACTCGGTGACCTCGAATAAGTCGGTCCCCATCTCTAGAACGCGTGTCCTCATCGGGAAGATGGAATAGCATTTCTTGCTGTAAGGCTGAATGAGGTCATTTTTGGAAAAGTTCTAGCAAGTATTTGATACAGAAATTCAGTCAACAATTCATACACAGATGCTCATAAGTACCTCCTGTGGCCGGGAACCGTTCTATTGTCCCCAGTGAACAAAACAATGGAGATCACTGCCCTCTTACAGCTGTCATTCTAGTGTGTGTGGCGGGGAGGGGACCACATGAACACCAGACATAATAAACAAGTTGTGATAAGTAGGATGGAGAACAGGAAAAGGAAAACAAGATGCAGAGGTTGAGTGTACCAGGGTGGGGAGGAATGGATGCCCATTTTCATAGGGCATCGGATGGGCCCTAAGGAAGGAATACGTGAGCAAAGACTCAAAGGAAGGGGAGAAGAAGGGAGCCATGCAGAGATGGTAGGAAGTCATCCCAGGGGCGAGGGAACAGCAAGTAAGACAAAGGCCTGGGGCGGATCCAGGCGGGCTGGAGCAGATGTGAGCGATGGAGACTAGAGAGAGGGATGGTCAGAGAGGGGACAGGGGCCAGAACATGTGTGTCCTGGAAGCCATTTGGCAGCATGTGAGCTTCACTGTGAATGAATGGGAGTATTGTATGGTTCTGAGTGAAAAGTGATACGATGTGACTGAGATGCTAAACAAACTCCCTCTGGTTGCTGTTCTGAGAATGGTAGGGACCAGGGCAGAAGCAGGGGACCAGGTGAGAGTATTGCAGTGATCCAGGTGAGAGACGGGTGACAGCTCCCACCAGAGAGGGCCAGCAGGCTGGTGAAACGGGTATCAGATGCTTTACACCTTCTGTATGTAGAGCCAACAGGGCTTTCTGGTGTCTGAAGTGGAAGCAGATGAAGAAAGGGAGGAGTCAAGGCCCACTCCAAGGTTTGCGGCCGAGCAACTAAAATATGAACTAAGGATGACGTTATCTTCAGCGAGAAGTCAAGGCCGCAGTCAGCGGGCGTTTGGCTGGCGGAGGGAGGGCGTGAGCAGCAGGAATCCAGGTGTAAATGGACCACACGAGGACAAAGGGAACAAAGAAGAGTCGTCACCTCGAGCCATGCAAATGTCTATTCAAAGAGATTTTGCAGAACAACTTTATCCTGATCAAAGGGAAAATTGGATGAAATGGAGACATTTCTAAAAAACACACAAAATGGGCTTCATCCAGTAGAAATGGAACATTTGAAGAGTTCTGTGCCTATTAAAAGCCCTTTTTCAAACCTGCCCACAGGAAGGTTTCTGTTCTGTTTCTGACCCACACGAGGCTTAAGGTGATTTTTAGCCTGGATATGCCTTTTATATCCTCTTCACCAGGAATTCTTGGACCTTTGCAGCTCATCCCTTGAAGTCTTTAATTCTACATGAATGAATCAACAAGTGATAAAATGTTTGGTGCAAATATTGAAATTAGAATGGATTAAAATTCACCATGCCTCCATTCCCAATTCTGTTGCTGTGTTAGCCACGTTGATCACCACAGAGGAGAAACACAGCTTTTATTCATTTATGATATATGGAATTTTACTCCAGAAAAAGCTGTTGGGTTTTTATTGCTTTGTTTTTAATTTTAATTTTAATTTTGGTTCTTTGGTCGTGTATTTTTAAATCAATTTTTCTTTTTATTTGGAAAAAAAGTGTCTTACTTCCAATCTGATCCATAGTTATGATCTAGTTCAGAGCTAATCCTTAAATGGGCAGAATCTATGTAATTAAACTATGCAGTGTTTGGGTCATCAAACTAGCCTCTTTATATTCTGGGACACAGACAAAAAGAAATTCATTTCACAGATCCTGATCTTCAGGGTAAGAGAAAGGAGAGGTGTAATATTGCATGTCAATTGGAAATTGTCATCTGAACTCATTGTTTTAAAAACATGTGTATAGAGTTTTCCATATTTACCAGTACTGTCTATTCAGAAGAGGTACAAGGGGAGCCTGGCACATCTCTGTTGTGGCAGAAACTGGGAATGGCAAAAGGACACGGGAGCCTGCTTGAGGGGGCTTCCCCCTGGCCAAACATGACAAATTGAGCATCAAAAAGATTTCGGACAGGAACGGAATCCATGCAAGCTCCTGACTCCGTACTGGTGCACAAAATGTTTCGCTGTTTGTGTTTGAAACGACTTGATTTTCCCAACTGCTTGCTCTTAGCTCAGGGACCTTTTAGGGGCAAGAAAGGGCCACCACTTGCCTGCGTGCCGCTCTTCGGCACCCTCTTCCTGGCGCCACCGTGCCTCTCGCCCAGCTAGATGACACTGCGCGGCCCCCGGGCCGCTTTCGCTTTCTTCACTTCTCTGATCCCTCCTTCAGCACGTGGCTCTTGTCCCGATGCTTCTCAGATCTGCCCGCAGAGGTCCCTCCTCAGGGTTGGGCGGGTTCTGCCGGGTGGGTCCTGGTCGGTGCGTCCTGAGACCGCTGGACCCTTTGTACCGCCCTGCAGCCCAGCTACACCCTAGTGGCTTCTGCTCCTACAGATTCTTTCCGGCTACCAGGTAGTTCTCTGAGCTTCCTGATTTCACAAAACACATAGATAGGGTGGAGCTGGGGGGTCTTTCCACCTTCCTGTGTTTTCGTTTTAGAAGCGGGGCAGTTCAGCGTTTTTGCTGCCTTCCTACTCTTACCTGAGCCCAGAAATTTCTTCATCGTTTTTTCTTTTTAAAAATTTGATTTTTACTGTGTGGTAAAATACGTATTATATTACATTTACCATTGCAGCCATTTTCAGCTGTGCAACTCAGTGGCATGAGTACTTTTGCAGTGTTTTTATTGTCATTTTTTGTATTAAGATTGTGAATTACATTCGCGGTCCAATTCCTTGTTTTTTTTTTATTGTCTCTCTCGCACTGGAAAATCAGACAAAAGCGTACACCAATACATATGCAATTAAAATTATCAATAAGATATACACGTACAATATGATTCCCTTTGACTGTCCGCCACTGTTTAGGGAAGAAATTCCAAACAGAAGCCCAGGGTGAATCCGTTTCAACAGTAGTATTTCCCGTAGCTCGGGGCCAGGTGTTTATTGTGTGTATTCTCTTTATCTGTTATCGTGTGTGTTCTTTTCATCTTCCCATCCTTTTTACACAGTGCAACAAGAGATATGCTTTGTTTCCATTGTTCTGGCAATGTTTTTACTGCTGTTTATTCAGGGACAGAAAGCTTGTCCCCACTGGGTCAGGATGCAGAGCTCCTCTCCCTCTCTGGGGGGGGGCGGTGACCTGCTTGCCTCTCTGTCAGACACTCCAGACTAGAGGGGGCCCTAGGCCATTTCCTGTGAGGTCCAGCCTTGTTCTTAGGGGCCGAGTGTCTGAATCTGAGCTTTACCTTTACCAGTGACATTTCTGCTGAGGTTGTGATTACAAATTCAATGTGTTCAGTTATAGTCTGGGTGACAAGAGGACCCAGTTGGGATTGACAGATGCAAATAAACTGCTTTTCTCTGAAGCCCAGAGCCCCTGGGAAGAAGCACAGCATACGGCTGGCATCGCAGTGTTCAGGGACAAGCCAACTGCTTTCAGTCAAATTCTCCGTTGACTTCTTATAAACTGCACCTGAAGTTAGGTGTAAACATATTATAATTTTGCCATGATCCGCATGTTTGTGTCCCACCTCCAAAGTTGTATGTTGAAATCTCAATGCTCAATGTGATGGTATTAGGAGGCAAGACCTTTGGAAGTGATTAAATCACGAGGGCAGAGCCCTCATGAATGAGATTATGTCTCTATAAAAGAGGCCTGAGGGAGACCTCTTCCCCTTCCATGTGAGGCTACAATGAGAAGTCTGTGGTGACCAGAAGAGAGCCCTTATCCAACCATGCTGACACCCTGATCATGGACTTCCGGCTTCCAGAACTGTGAGAAATACACATCTGTCGTTTATAAACCACTCAGTCTGAGGTGTTCTATCACAACAGTCCAAACAAAGACATTGAACTGGTACCAAATAGTGGAGGTGCTGCTGTAACAAACGCCTGAATATGTGGACGTGGCTTTGGAACTGGGTAATGAGTAGAAGTTGGACCAGTTTGAAAGTACGTTCTAGAAAAAGTCTACTTTGCATGAACAGACCTTTAAAAGCGATTCTGGTGAGGACCCAGAGTTAGAGGAGAGCTGTAGAGAGTACCTTGGGGTTCTTGGAGAACCTTAAGGGGTCATGAGCAGAACATTCACAGAAATATGGAAGTAACAGCCACTCTGATGAGGTCCCAGACAGAAATGAGGAATGTCATTGGAAATTGCAGGAAAGGCCACCCTTGTTGTAAAGTAGTAATGAAACTTGGCCGAATAGTGTTCGTGTCCTAGTGTTTTGTGGAAGGTAGAACTTGTGAACGATGAAATCGGATATTTGGTTGAAGAAATATCTAAATAAAGTGATGAAGGCGTGGCTTGGCTTCTCTTGAATGTTTGTAGTAAAAATGCGAGAAGGAAAAATGACAAAGATGGAATGGTTAACTATGGGAGGTGAACACACAGTGTAAATATATATATATGCCTTACTGTTAAAGTGTAACAGCTGAAACTTATTGCATTTCATGAACCAATGTCACCATTAAAAAAATGCAATGGTTACACCAAAAGGGAAGCAGAACTTAAAAATTTGGAAAATTTCTCAGCCTCTCCATATTGCAAAAACATGTGAAATATCTTTGGAAGAGAGACTAATGGTGTGGTCAAGGGACCCTTCAATAAAGAAAACTCATTATGGGTGTGAACCATGGGCTTCATCAGCATTGCAGCAGGCTGAACTGGCAGTTTTGAACTGAGGGGGAAGGAGACTGAAGCATCGCTCTTCTTGACTTCAAATTATACTACAAAGCGACGGTAATCAAAACGGCACGGTATTGGCAGCAAAACAGACACACGGACCAGTGGAACAGAATCGAGAGTCCAGAAGTAAACCCATTTATATGGGCAAATAATTTTCAACAAAAAGCCAAAACATACAGTGGAGAAAGGAAAGCCTCTTCAATAAATGGTGCTGGAAAACTGGAAAGCCACCTGCAAAAGAATGAAACTAGACTGTTGTCTATCACCACACACCAAAATTAACTCAAAATGGATTAAGGACCTGAATATAAGACCTGAAACAATAAAATGCATAGAAAACATAGGAACTAAACTCAAGGACCTTGGACTTAAAGAGGATTTTATGAATTTGACCTCAAAGGCAAGGAAGTAAAAGCAAAAATAAATGAATGGGACTACAAAAACTTCTGCTCAGCAAATGTCAACAAGGTAAAGAGACAACCATGAATGGGAAAATATTTGCAAGCAACCTCCTGATAAGGGCCTAATATCCAAAATATACAAAGAACTCATACAACTCAATAACAACAAAAAACAAATGATCCAATCAAAAAATGGGCAGAGGACCTGAACAGACACTTCTCCTAGAGGACATACAAATGGCCAACAAATATATGAAAAGATGCTCAACATCTAGCTATTAGGGAAATGCAAATCAAAACCACAATGAGATACCATCTCACACCTGTTAGAATAGCTATAATCAACAGGACAAGTAATAACAAATTGGAGAGGATGAGAAAAGGAACCCTCATACACTGCTGTGGGACTGCAAATTGGTACAGCCACTATGGAAAACAGTATGGAGGTTCCTCAAAAAACTAAGAATTGATCTACCATATGATCCAGCAATCCCTCTACTGGGTATTTACCCCAAAGACTTGAAAACCCATATCCGAAAAGATATTTGCACACGATGTTCATAGCAGCATTATTCACAGTGGCCAGGACATGGAAGCAACTGAAGTGTCCTACGATAGATGATTGGCTAAAGAAGCTGTGGTACATATATACAATGGAATATTACTCAGCCATAAGAAGAGATGAAATACTGCCATTTGCACAACATGGATGGACCTGAGATAATCATGCTAAGCGAAATAAGCCAGACAGAAAAGTTGAAAATCACATGATATCACTTATATGTGGGATATAAACCTAAAAGCAACAAATGAACAAACAGAGACTCATGGACATGGACTATAGACTAGTGGTTACCAGAGGGTAGGGGTGTGGGAGGAGGGAGAGGTAGACGGTAAAGGGGGTCAAATATAAGGGGGAGGGAGGGTGAAGTGGTAAAGGGGATCAAATATATGGTAGCTGAAGAAACTGGAACTTTGGGCGGTAAACACACATAGAATATACAGATGTCAAATTATAATGTACACTGAAAAGTATATATATAATGTATTAACCAATGTTACCCCAATAACTTTAAAAAAATGAGGGACAGAGAGACCCAGCCTACCAGAATGTAGGCCCCTACCCTAGGGACCTGGTGGGTAGAGCATCAAGTTCAAGAAAATTATCCTCAAGCTTTCAGATTTGATGCTGTTCACCCTGCTGGGTTCACACTTGCTTGGGACCTGTCAGCCTTTCTTTCCAATTTCTCCCATTTGGGAATAGGAGTGTTTCACCTCTGCCTGTTCCACCATTGTCTTTTGGAAGCACAGAATTGTCTGGTTTACATGTTCACAGCTGGAGAGGAAGTTTGGCTCCGAAACTCAAGTCTCACACGTATCTGAGTTAGATGACATTTAGATGAGACTGTAAGACTCTCGAGTCAATGACGGAACTGGTTAAGACTTTTAGGGCTGTTGGGATGAATGGTATTTTGCATGTGGGGAAGATATGAATTTGGGGGGTTCCAGGGGCAGAACGCTAAGACAAATTTAAATAAACGAAAGTCAAGGTTAGTATGTCCTCAACCTGATTCCTCTATCAGGAGACAGTTGTGGGTTTTTGAATCGTTCGTTATGCAAGTGCTGAAATCTCGCTCTATGGTCATTGTCTTCACTGAGTGTTTTTTGCATTGCAATTCTTCCTTTCTCATGGTGGCATCTCAGAAATCGATTAGATCCCAACATTAGTGGGCTGTGCAGTCCAGTCTGCACAGGTATAACGCTATTACATGGAGAAATAGAGAAAGAACAAGGAGAAAAGGTCTGATTGTATGAAATTTAAAAAAATAGGACACTAAAGACAGTGCAGAAATATTCCAGGACACGTCATGAGCTGGCTCTCCCTCATCAGTTTCACTTGTTCCTTTAAAGTCCTTTGTAATTATGTCTGTTCCACTGGTCTTGGGCCAGCAGACCATGTCAGGATTGTCATCTGCTTCTGGTTAGGGTTTTTCCTGGGAATCTTGAACTTTAGTCCTGTACAGGGGAAGGCAGATTTTTAGGTAGCTTCAGGCTGTTCTTGGGAGTTCACATACACCCTACGATTTGCTCTGGGTCGTGAGTGTATCTGCTCCAGTGCTGCACACAAAGCCACTCCAAAAGTTAGTGGCCTAAAACAACAATGATTGTTATTTCTTACGAGTTTACGTGTTGACTGAAATCTGGGGGTTGGTTCTTTGCTCCACATGGTGTTGGGCAGGGTCCCTCGTGGGACTTCATTCAGCTGGGAGCTGAGCCAAGGCTGGAACTTCCAAGATGGCCTCAGTCCCACGTCTGGCATGGTGCTGGCTTTAGCTGGGTTTTGTCATTCTCTTCTACATGGCATCTCATCCTCTCTCTCCACACAGCCTCTCAAGCCAGTCCTCTTCTTTTCCCTGGTACTGGCTTCCAAGAGGGCAAATATGGAAACTGCAAGCCTCTTCTGGCTCAGGCCTGGAGTCACCCAGTGTCACTTTGCCACATTCTATTAGTCAAAGCAAGTCACAGGGCCAGCCCCGGTCAAGAGAAGGGGAAATAGGTTCTACCTCTTATTGGGAAGAGGAGTGACCAATTCATATTGCAAAAGGACATGCGGAACGGGAGTGATTGCGATGGCCGTCTTGGACACAGTCCACCCATCAGTGAGAAGTGCTCTGTCAGTCCGCAATTCTCAAAGAAAACCCAAGGGACAGGAAGAAGTTGTTAGAACAGTCGACACCGAGGGCTCTGATAGAGGAATGTGAGGTCTGTGACAGCGGCACCACTCCCTTCCAAATGTTGTAATCCATGTTGTCACCACTTGATAAACCTTGGTGTGGATGCGGTAGCCAGGCTGTATACTCCGTGACACTGCCTGCTGGGCCATTTGTTTCCAGCCACCTTGGGCCTGACAATCTGTCCATTTTGTGTGTGTCACAAAAGCTATTAATAAACAAGGGGATTTTAAAAACTCGGAATATGATCTTTCAGAAGGCATTAAAGTCATTATGCTGAGACTGCTCGTATTAGCTCTCGCATAAAAATGTGAGCATTTAAAAATTCATCTTCAGAGGTTGTGCAGTTATCCAAACATATTTTAACATTTTTAATTGAAGTGAGATTCACGTAATATATAAGCTGACATCTTAAAGCATACAATTCAGTGGCGCTTGGTACATTCACAATGTTGTACAATTGGCACACCATCTAGTTCCAGAACATTTTCATCACCCCGAACAGAAACCCTATACCATCAGCAGTCACTTGCCATTCCCCGCTTCCCCAGCCCCTGGCAATCCCAATCTGGTTTCCGTCTCTATGGATTTGCCTGTTCTGGACATTTCATATAATGGAATCATGCACTGCGCGACCTTCGTATCTGGGTTCTTTCACTTAGCATAATGCTTTTGAGATTCATCTGCAATTACAGCCTGGATCAGTGCTTCATTCCTTATTACCAAAACATGTGTGAATTAATGACATTTTAATAAATTCACAGAGTAGCGCTTATAATCCCATTGAGTTGTTTTTTAAACAACTGAGGCATTTCTGACTCATGTGTCTAGTTCTTTTCTGATGTCTTCCCTTTATTCACACGTGCCTCGCAAGATCATAGAGTATGCAAGCCAGGCAAAGGGGCAAACCTTGCACTACCAAGCAGCCATCTATCAAGGACAGTGGCGTGGAGAAGACCCTTGTTGCATTATTATTAATTTGAGGACTGATCTTGGAGAAAGCCAGTCTCAAAGAGAGTTGTGAGAGGAGGCTGGTCAGTTGCTTGATGAGAGCAGAGGTGCCCTACAACCAGAAATGCCCAAGGCCTTGGCAGTGTAACCAGAGTCACAATATTTGATAACAGCCCCAGGAGAAAGTAACATGATGAACCAGTAGGCATTTTAGCTCCTCCACTGAGAAAGAGCCTTGGCTGCTTGTTTTGTTTGCTTGCTTATTTTCTTATAATTGGCCCCAGTTGTAAAATAAAACACGTCTAGTGAGGGGCAGCAGGAAAGCGCCTCTGTTAATAGAATTTTGAGCTGCCAGTTTCTACTAGGGTGAGAAAAAACCTCTGCCCTTGAGTAGAATACCTGCGCTGAAAGGTATTGATTCTTTAAAGACCCTTTCTTACTTAGCACCCACGCCGCTCTATTATACATGAGCTTTCAAATATGTATTGACTTAATACACCTTTATATGTATTAGGCAAATTTACATTACATACAGTCACAGTAAAAAATGTTCAGATGGCAATATTATCAAAGCTCTAAGACTTCAGCTTTAAATATAATTAAAACAACCAGGCAGAGCACGAAACAGTGTTATACCACAGTGATTTTCTAAATTTAATTTGAATGTTTAGAAAGGGGCAATTGTTTTATTATACACACACAAGAATATAAGGAAAAAGTAACTCTGTACTTCTGCATTCTCTGTCTCTATGAATTTTAATTCCTTTGGAAATTGTCCAGATAGAGATTACTCGCTAATTACTTCAATTTATTATTCCCCCAAGGTTTCAAAATCAATGGATTAAAATCCTAGAAATTACAGTAGGCTGACATTGAAAAACAATACGATCACAGCTGATGAATGAAAATACTCACTTTACAAAGTGGAGTAGCTTTGTAAGGGCTACATAATTACGGCTATTGTTGGAAATTTGAAAGGATCAATTTTTAAAATAACATTAGTTATTTTAACCAATTTAGTTGAACTCATGTGTCTACATTTACATAACCATAGCTATTTAGTATAAGAAAATAACATATCTATCTATAGGATAAGTATCATCATGAGTTTAAAAAGTTCCATTTGATAAAGATTTTTTTGGTAAGAAATTAATAATAAATACATCTCAAATTCTGCAAAAATCTAAATGTAGTGTTTGCATGATATTTTATACTGAGATATAATTGGAAGAAAGAAAGAAACTATCTTTTAAATGAAAATGAACAAAACAATTTAATTTGTTCAAGGGTTTTACCTTACATAGAAATATTGAAGGAATTTGGAGTTCTAGGTTATTTTCTTGGCTTTATTTACCAAGTGGAGTATGACTAAGGCCACAATTTGATGAGTGGGATCCAAGAACTTTATCACAAAAAATGAGGGGTTGGTGCATCATTTAGTGACGAATGCAATGACCAGGGCCTTTGCAACCCAAGGCCACAGTTCCCAGCTTAAATGGCCATAGAGTCCTATGACTGGTTGGACCTCAGGAGTCTCCCAACTGTTGGCACCTGTTCCTTGGCCCTTGGAGGTTGTTGTGACAGGGCAAACCTCAGTGGTCAGGGACTTCCTCTCTGCTTTCATTTTCCCCCATCAGGCTCACAGGCCACTTCCCCATTTGTCTCTCCAATGTTGCTAAAGTCCTTGAAATACCGATAAGAGTGTTTCATACAAAGGGGTTCCTGAAGCTTCTTTATAACTGTTAATGTTTGGCCTGAGAGCAATGTGCCTTTCCTTGTCCCTTATTCTGGACCTTAGCAACCAGGACTTTGAGGGCAATTAAAGAAAAAAAATCCAGTTTTTTATTTTCTCTCATTAAAAAAAAAACTTTTCAGAGAGAGAGAGAGAGAGAGAGCTTAAGAAACAGGACTAACTGTTTAGACTTTTACTAATAGCCTCGTTGATTTTATAAGGTTATTTACATGTATTTTATTTTTGCCGATTAGAGTATAATAACCAAAAATTCTATGATTTATTGATTACTTTTCCTCTTTTCCTTTTTGAGCATTTAGAAATTACCTTTGTGCACAGAAAGAAAACATGATAAGATATTGTCCTCACAAAATCAATTTTTAAAATTTATTTACTGTTTAAACAGGTATATCAGAGGGCAGATTCACATTGTATGAGGGCAGAAATTTCCACAATTTGGATTCTTCTTTAAGAAAAAAGAATATGAAGTTAGTTCCAAGAGTGCGTGTTAATTTCGAAAAAAAAAAAAGAAAAGAAATCACAACAAATGACAAATGGGAAACAAGCTGACAAAGGCCACAAAAATAACAAAAGCCAGCAAAATGCTATTGTTGTTAATTTTCTAACTTGACCTATCGGTATTATCTTTCTCTCTCCTACATTTTTGGCTGCATACTCCTTGCTCATATTATCATAAGACAATGATTTTGTGACATTATTTCTATCGCGGGATAGAAGGATAAAGCAGTCTTTCTTTCAGCACGTTTGGTTGAAATGTCTTATTGTCGATTGGTTAGAATAGTCTCTTTCTGTTTCACAAGTCCTTATCAGGAAAGCCACCTTGGGAACTTCCTCTGCAATTTCTTGCTCAGAACCCTGCTCCTGCTCTGGGGTGGGGGGGGCGGTTGTGGCCTGGTGTGTGGGCACAGAATGCCCAATCTCCCTTCTTATGCCTGCCGGTCACGTCATGGCAGCAGCTGGCCCAGCCTGGCCAGGTCCTTGCTGTCCTGGTTCTCTCCACTCCAGGGATATCCTGATGACCTTGAAGCCTGGTTGCAGCCTCCCTACCCACCTGCCCTTGACAGAGCAGGTGTCTTGTGGCTCCCTCTCCTCAAGATCAAAGAGAAGTCAGGCTACTTGAAGAGGCTCTCTCCAGCCTTGATTACCCAGAGGGTGAGGGTGGCTCAGGGCTCTGGTGCCAGCTCTGTGACCCTGCAGAGAGCCCCCTGAGCTGGGAGAGGCCTGACAGTGAGGCTTCACTGAGGAAACCTGCCTGGGCTCCAACCCAGCCTGTGGTTTCTTCTGTTTCCTAACCCCGAGGGTGAGGACTTTCACAGCATCAGAAGTGTGAGCTTACGTTTTAAAGTGTTTTCCTCCTGGGAGTCTTTTGGAACTAATCAAAGTCGGAGTCCATCAGCTTTGAGAATCTCCATGTGTTCATTTGTTCATTTCCTCCAGAAGTGGGGCAAAGATACCTTTCAAAGGAAACCCCTCTCACTGATATGCATGCAGAGAATAAAGCCCCGCCTTCACCCAGCACGCTGGAAACTCAAGGATGCCTCTTGTGAGGATAGAAGTGTCTCCCTATCGGGAGTGTGCCCAAACTGGGGAGCCTGTTTTGGTACGGACTTTCAGGGTCTCCCTGGAGGGCGTTTTGATAAGCTCGGGACGCCTAGGTGTTGATTGACAGGTGGAGGCTGCACCTGTTTCCTGCAGCACCTCTGAAAGTCGTAAGGGTGAGCTACGATCCGCAGCTTCTCTCATCATCCTGCCTCAGCCCATTTGTGTATTTTCCTGGGATTCTTCTGATTCTTCAGAGGGGAAGAAAGAGAGGAAAAGCAGTTAGAACCAGCCTTGGGGAGCTCGGGTACAGGTCGGGCGCAGGAGTTTGCCGGACTCCACTTGGTCCCTCCTTTTTACAAGGCTCAGACCTCCTACAGTTGTGCTCGAGGTGTTCACAAGGTGCCCTGGATGCTCCCAGGAACCAGACTACTCCTCAGGAAGCCATTATCCTGGGGATGGCTCTCTTGCAAACCTGTCCATTTCTACAGCTACTTGCATTATCTTTCCTTAGAGGACACAGACAGGCAGCAGGCCCTAGTCCTCTTAGGTGGTAACTCCAGGGAGCAGAGCTCACAGGCAAGGACCACAGAAAACAGGCAGAACCAGTTCCGCAGCAAGAGCTAGAAGCTAAGTGTAAACAGACCCCCCAGGTTCCACAGGGAGGGTTGGTGGGCTGTGGCTGGCCCAGGTCAGAAGCACTAACCCTTGGACACAGTCACTCTGGCTTTAGACTGGAAGCACAGAGAGGACAACCAGTGTCACTTCAATCTGGGAGACAGGACATCTCACCCAGGCTCCTGGTTTCTCAAAAACAGGACTTTCAGACTCAAACCATGAAAGACAAGAGGAACTAAACAAAATGGACAAGGGACCAGAAACCCCAAGTGGTCACCAGACATTGACAGATGAGAGCCCAGAAGCTGGCTCTGTTGCTGCAACCAAGGTTCAGCTCCCCAGCCCTCCTAGGATGCAGGCACAAGGAATCTCACAGGCTCTGCTCTGATGGCAGCTATCCTGAAGCAAATAAACCCATGGAAGAAACTTCTAAACGTGAAAGCAACAGTCTCAGCCAGAGAGATGATGAACAGGTGTCAAAAGTGCAGCGAGGCAGCCAGCTAGAGAAGGCTGACTTCAAGTCTGGCTCTCAGGGATGAGCTGCTGAGAAAGAGGTTGTTTAAATGAGTTTCTTCAACAGGTGTGAAGCAGGTTGGTATCCCAAGGGCTGAAAATCTGCCATGTCTTTATAAGTTGCGTGAGTTAAATATGTGTCCTGTTGACCCAGATATATCTCCAAGAAATGCCAGATATGGGAGTCTTAATGAGAAACTAATGAAGAAATATGCTTATGAGTGTCAATCAGAAACATAGTGCAAGAAAGTCCAGTTTTTTTTCCCATGACAGAGTCATTGCTTAAGTTGGGAGAAAATTCGCTTTTTTCTTAATTTGGAAATGAAGCTTACCCACCTGTGGGTGGCATTTTTTGTGTCATTCCACTTCAGACACCAATCTAGAGTGTTGTCACAAAGATGGTGACGCGCCTGATAGGGCAGGAGGCAAGGCAGAGCTGCCTGGCTGAGCAAAAGCTTCCTTGGCAGAACCACAACATTACAAAACTCATCAAGACAAGCAAAAGGAAAGGTATCGATGAACCACATCATGAATGGAAAATGGCACATAACCACAGATGCAGTAATGTTTTAAACTAATGGATACTGTGACTAACTTGGTAACAATACGATTGAAAACGCAGTTGAAATGAACAACTTCCCAGGAAAAGAAAGGACCGGTATTGACTCAAGAAAAGGCAGAAACCCTAAGTAGTCACATAATGATAAAATAGTTTTTATCAGCTCTCAAATATCTTCCCACCACAGCAAACCCTGGGCCTAGATGACTTCATCAGCAAGATCTACCAATTATTCAAAAAAATAGTTGTAATTTTACACACATTCTTTCAGAGAATAAAAGAGGATATACTCTTGTTAGAAGGCAAACATAATCTCGACACCAAAACTTGTCAAGGACATTATAAGAAAGAAAATTACAAGCCAAGCTCACTTATGAGCATAGGTGCAAATGTCCCAAACACAATAATAGCAAAATGTAAAAATGAGAATATGTGGTGACCCAAGTTATGTTTATCTCAGGAGTGCAAAGTTGGTTTAACAAAAGAAAATCATTTATTGTGATTAACCACATTAATGGGTTAGAGAAGAGAAATTACGTGATCATTACAATGGATGCAGAAAAAGCATTTGATAAAATTCAACATCCATGCATGGTTAAAAAGAAAATTCAAGAAACTAGGAATTAAAATGAGCTTCCTTAACAAAAAAGAATCTATGAAAATAACTATAGCAGTCATCAAATTTAATGGTAAAATGTTGAAAGCTTTCATTCAAGATTAAAAATAAGAAAAGGATGTCTGCTATCATCAACACTTTTGTCAATGTGCTATTGGCTCTAACTAGTGCAGCAGGGCAAGAAAAATAAATAAAAGTTAAAGGCAAGGAAAGAAAAGACTGTCATTATTCACAGGTGATTTGATGTGTATTATAAAATGCCAAAGAATCTAGAGATAAATTATTACAGTTACTAAGAGAGTTGCTAGACACAAAATTCATACATAAAAATCATTTATATTTCTATCAGCAGCAAACAGTCCAAAAATGAAATTTAGAAAATTAATGTACCATTTACAACAGCATTTTTAAAAACACAAAGTGCCTAGGAATAAATTTACAAAAGATTTATAAGCCTATTGTGGAGGAAGTTGTAAAACTTTAATGAAAGACATTAAGAAAGATCTAAATAAATGAGATATATCCACGTCCATGGATTGGAAGTTTCAGTATTGTAAAGGTGTCAGTTTTCCCCAAGTTGATTTTTAGATTCCATGCAATACCTATCAAAATCATAACACAACAAGCTGATTCTAAAATTTATATGGAAATGCATATCACAAAGAATAGAAGAGGCACTCATGAAAATGAAGGACAACGACAAGACTTGCTCTTCCAGGCATAGAGCATATTCTAGAGCTATGGCAGTAAGTGCAGTGTAGTCTAGGGACAGGGATAGACAAATAGACCAGTGGGGCTGAATGGAGACTCTAGAAATAGTCCCCTTACTTATACGGACTCTTGAATGCATGACAGAGGTGGCACTGAGGACAGTGGGCAAAGGATGAACATTTTAATAAATTGTCCCAGGACCACCGCATTCATATGAAGACAAAAATAAAACTGTAGAAAGAAAGAAAGAAAGAAAGAAAGAAAGAAAGAAAGAAAGAAAGAAAGAAAGAAAGAAAGAAAAGGTAAAAAAAAGAAAAAGGAAAGAAACTATACTTCTATCTTACAGCATGCACAAAAGTCAGTTTCACATAGGGTAGAAACCCAATTATGAAGGGGAAAACCATAACTCTTTCAGAAAAAAACATGAGGATATATTCATTACTGGGAGTATGCAAGGGTTTTCATACAAGATACGAGAAGCATTAACTACAAAGAAAAGATTGGAAACTGGCATACATTGAAATCAAGTACTTGGATTCATTGAAAACCTCATAAAGAGAACGAAGAGACAAGCGACACAGTGAGATGATTGTCACACGTGTATCCTACAATTCCATAAAGAAATGAGCAAGAGGCTTGATCGAGCACCTCGCAAAAGCAGGATTTTTCGTAAATGTACGGGAAGGTGCTTAATAGTGTTAGTAATCAGGGAAGTGAAAAATTAACCCATAGTAAGATACCACTACATATCCATCAGATTGGCAGGGATTAAAAATCTCATCTTTGACGGTACCAAGTGTTGGCAAGGACGTGAATTATCAGGAGTGCTCAGACATTGCTGATAGGACTGTAGCTTGGTGTAGCCACTTTGAGAAACTTGCATTATCAACTCAAGCTGAAAATACACAATCCCTGTGGCCCAGTGATTTCCCTCCTGGTGTGTGGATATGCCCCACAGAAAGGCGGGCATGCAGGCTCCAAGAGGAACGGTCACAGCAGAATGTTCAGCTCTTCAGAATGAGCAAAAGCTTCAAAGCACCCACATGCCCATCTATAGTAGAAGGGATAAATAGACTGTGGCATATTCACACACTGAAATATCAAAGAGGAATGAAAAGGACTTTACCTAATAAGAGATACATCTCATAAATAATGGTGGGCAAAAGAAGAGACACAAACTAATACATAAGGTTCACAAATCGGCCAAACGAAACTCTTGTTTGGGGAAGCTTCTTTAGGTGGTAAAACGCTACAGAAAAACGAGGATATGATGATCACAAAAGTGAAGACAGGAGTGACAGCCAGTTGCAGGAACCTGGTGATGTTGATTTATTGATCTGCGAAGCAGATATACAGGTGTTTGCTTCAGAATTGTTCTTTAAACTATATAATATATTTGATGCGCTTTATTTCAAACAGCTTTATGGAGGTATGACTTACATACAACAAAGTATATTGTTTAAAGTATATAGTTTGGCACATTTTGACACATGTGATATACACCCACAAAAAGACTACATCGCGATAAGAACATGGCCATCACCCGCCAAAAGTTCCTTGTGCCCTCTATAAATCCTCCCTCCCACCGCTCCCCAGAGGTCAGTCCCTTGGCAACCCCTGATCTGCTTTTTATCACTATGTGTCAGTTTGCATTTTCCAGAGTTCTACGTAAATAGAATCGCACAGAATATACTCTTTTTCTGTCTGGCTGCTTTCACTCGGCGTGACTACTTTGCGATTCATCCAGGGTGTTGCACTTTATGATATTCCCTTCCTTTCTGTCATTGAGTAGAAATCCCTTACACGGATGTAGCACAGTTTGTTTCTCATTCATCCTCTGAAGGACATTTGAGTCGTTTCCACTTAAACCTATTAACAAAGCCACTGTGAACATAAAAATACACAGAGAGGTTTATTCCAGGCTGAGATAGCAGATTGAACATCTGTATCTAATTCCAAGTCTCAGTAAAGCTATAGTAAAGTGACTCGGGAGAAAAATAAGGTAAATCTACCACACAAAAGGGGAGGGCAGAAGATGAGACCACAGCAAGGCTTTGGGAGCTGGGAAAACAGGTGGCTGAGTGGGAACTGGCCTAGCCAACCAGAAAGTCAGATCGTAAGCTGGCAGGGAGGGAGCTGAGGGCACAGGGACTGGAGCTGGGGAAAATTGGGAGTTTTAGCCTCTGGAGAGGATGCAACAGGGGTCAGAGGACGGTGGACACCAGGTGCACTTGGAGGCAGTGAAATTCTACCCGGAACATGGTGATCCTGTGAATGTCTGCAGCCTACGTTCTCAGACCCCTTCTTCTGCACCCTGAGCCAGGCCCCCTGCTTAGATGTTAGAATTCTTTTTTCTGGGGGATCTGGGTGAGACTGAGCTCCCAGTTACTCTCCTAGAACTGAAGGACAGGAGCTGCCAAACAAAAGGACCACCGAGTGCACAGGACATGGGTGGAAACAGACCCCCTCCAAGGTACAGCCTCCTGATACTTTAGAGCACTGAGGACAAATGAAGGAGTCAACAAGCTTCCAGAAAATGGAGCCAGAGTCTAGTATAAAGACTCAGGAATCAGAATGGCTACCCCTGCAACAAGTTGCTAATGCAGCAACTCCTTCTAGATGCTGGAGGAAAATCATTTGCAACCTAGAAATCTATGATAGCCAAATTAATACTGGTACCTAAAGACAGAATGGTGACTTTATCAGACATGCAATGTCTCAAAAATTTTTCTCCCACACACTCTTCATCTGGGAACTGTCCCCTCTCATCTGAACTGTGGGGGTAAACACCACAGAGGGAGACGAGAGCCATGGGGACACAAGCTCCAACAGTGGATGGAGGAGAAAGAGCCCCAGGAGAAGGGTCCAGCCTGACTCCAGGTCCCAGGCTTGAGGGCAGCCTGTCTGGATTGGAAAAGTGTGATGAAAAATACAGACACATGCCATCTCTGGTCCTCATCCCAGCCCTGCCAGGTACCTGACTGGGGAACCTTGTTTCCCAGCAGTCTCGTGACCTTTCCACTGGCTTCCCCAGAAGGGAACTCCCTCAGGCCAGACCAGAAACTCTGTCTAGCTTCTCTTCTCTGAGGAGCTTGGACCTTAGAGTGATAACATTGCCCTCTCTGTACCCACCACTTAGGTATTACATTCATCATTTTTCTTCTGCATTTCTATGAGGTGGGCCTTCCCTGTCACCCTGGCCAAACTTACAACCCTCTCACTGCCCGTTATTCTAGACTGGAGCTAGAACAGTGAAGAAGTCTGACCAAGACACTATTTCCTTCTTGATACTGATAACAAAGGTAATCGAAGTGCAAGTGTGTTTGGGGAATTTTTCTGTTCGGTCAACAGCCATTTGAGTGCTAACAATGGGCCAAGCACTTTTCAGGCCCTGGATAGAGCAGAGGACAAGGTACAGCCCTGTCCTCAGTGCATTCACCTTTAAGTGGAGGAGACAAAAGCTAATACACCCCCAGAATCTATAACATTGGAAATAGGCGCCTGGAAGGGAAGCAGAGCCAAGCCGTAGAGTAGCACAGCGTGGTGGTGTCAGGTGCAGTGGGTGGGAAGGGCTTCTCTGAGCCTGGGACACTTGAGCGATTGATTGATTCCCAGTCCCTTTGCAGTGTAATCTATATCACTTTTTGTAAATCTCTCATTGGGACTCAAAAACATGTGTTCTCTGTAGTGTACATGGTTCGATACGTAGCTAGAAAACCAATGTCATGGATTATAGTTTTAGCCCATTGTATTGTAAATCTTTTTATACTTTCTGTATAGTATGATGCTTTGATGTCTTAAAAATACCTTTCTGGCTGGGGAGAGACTGCCTTTCCTAGTGCTAGCCAATTCTCTAAACAGCATCTAGCAAAGGGAC
The DNA here is from genome assembly GCA_003508835.1 of Eonycteris spelaea. NCBI lineage: Eukaryota > Metazoa > Chordata > Mammalia > Chiroptera > Pteropodidae > Eonycteris > Eonycteris spelaea. The sequence goes on along the minus strand of PUFA01000363.1, from coordinate 617,044 downwards.
CAGCCAAGGAGCACATCTCATCAAGCAAACTAACCAACCCAGTGCCATGGCTCTTCTAGTTGGGCCTTACAACACAGAAGGCAATATTCCTCTGCCTTAATCATCCCAGGGCCAAGTGCCAAACAACTAGAGACATCCTGGTAGTCCAAAGCCCATGGGACACTACTCGAACTAGCAATCCCAGACTATCCTCCCTGTCCTGCATGCTTTTCCCATGGAAACCCCAATGAAGGCTCTGACCTTAACCTTCCCTTGCTCCTCACCCCCTGACCGCTGGGGCTTCCCCATATGGCCCTGCACAGCATGCCTCCAGTCTCTAGGACCCACGAGTGTAATAAATGTTATTTTCCTTAGCTTCTGCTCTCTCTCCTCTTGTGGCTGCATCTGGCTGATCATCCCATAAAAGAAAACAAAACACTCTCTTTGTTTTGCCCCAAGATGAAGACTGGTCTATTTCTTCTTCACATATTTCTAGCAAGTTGTGCTTTCTCTGCCTCAATGAAATACTGCTCAGTTCATAAAGATTCATTACAGTGACTTCTTTATTATAAAGCGCTCTACCTATTGACATAAAATGGTACTTTGCTGCGGTACCATTTAATATTCTTTTAATTCTCCTTTGACACTAATACTGCTTTATCCATGAATTTAGGAAGGACACTGCTGAGATCAGACGCATCTCTGAAGAGTTCAGCAAGTACACAGGCTGTTCCAATTAACTGGTGCATCTAAGGGACAAACAAGTGAGCCTTGACTTAGGGTGTCATGCCCATGGTATAGGTAAGCTGAGGGGTGTTTTCGGTAACTGGTTCAGGTAGAATCGTCCCGTTTTGAAAATGAATGATTATATGAAAGAAACATTCTGAAACTTATGCCAAAATGCTTGATGACAAAGCCTGATAAACCCACACGCACAGAGCAACAGCGTTCTGAGGAATGACAAGCATTAAAACCATAAAGATCGAGAACCGCGAGGAAGCCAAGCATCTGTGGGGCTGCTCTTCCCAAACCGAGTGGGAATGTCCAGAACTGTGAGGATACAGAAAGAATAATTCAGAGAATGAAATCGAGGATGGAGAGAGAAGACGTGGGAGAAAGTTCAATTGGGCTGATTTCCTTATCTTTCAATAAAAATTGCTCTTAATAATATTGTCTAAAGTTAACCAATCAAGCAGTAAAGTTTAAATATGTTATTTAAATGTATAAATAAAACCACTAGAAGATCTAAAAGTAATCATATAAACAAAAGTTTGGAGGAGTAGAGGGCAGGGAAGGGGGAAAGGTGGCAAAGAGGATGAACCTGCTAATTTCCTAGTCTTTCAAAGTAGATTTCACCAATGGGCTTTCCCCAGGCCTGTTTGTCCTGAGCTCCATTCTTCACTTTCCCTGACCCTGCAGGATCAGGCCTTGCTACCTTCCTTTTCCGGGCTCAGCTGGTTTCAGGCTGGCATTGACCATGGGAAGCAGGTGCAAGAGACTAGAGGGTAGAGGAGGGGAGCAGCCAGGGTATTGCCTCTCTCCCTCTCTTCCCCAGGGGCAGCAGCTGCAGCCCCCACCCACCGAGAAGCTCTCCATGATTCTAGGTCTTCTCCCTGTGTCTTTCTAGCCTAGGGGCAGCAGCGACTTTCTGCCCATGATGCCCAGGCTGTCTTATTACCCTCCATCAACTTCGCAGTTGTCCTGCGTGCTCCTTTCCTGGCATTCAATGCCCTCAGTTGAAGTGTTTTCTATTTTCCTGGGAGGAACCTTAATGCATAAAATGGCCACTTCGAGACCACAATAAGGAAGAGCCCATGCTAGGGATCATGGCAGAAGCGGGTAATGAATGAACCACTGACCAGATATTAAGCTGGAAAGGATCCTCAAGAAATTTCAAAAAATAGAAAAGAAAATAATATAGCATATATTCTTAGAGTAGAACGTTAATACAAAAATGGAAAAAGAAAAGAAAGAAAAGCTTACCTTTAGAATTTAGAACTCCCTTAAAAAATCTTTGGTAAAAAAAAAAAAGAAGTCAAAGAAAAAATTCAGAATATCTAGAAAACAGGAATCACGAGAACAAAATGAACCTAATTGGAACACAGAGAAACCAGAGGGCTAATAAATCAATTCAGAAACTGGTTCTTTGAGAACCCCAAAACAAGACAAAAAGATAAAGCAGGAGCCAACTAAGCAATGGAAAAACACAAGAACACAAAATTAAACCCCAAATTAGGAAATGACAACAGATAGTTGATGAAGTCCCTAATCTCCCAAGATCTTAAGATCTCACAGAAGTGGCCTTAAGCTCCCCCGCCCTTGGGGTCACAAGCAAGTTGTGATCAAGGCAACAGAAAAAAGTAGTTATGGCAGAGGAACCCTTAACCACAGAAAAAGTTCTCATAAAGAGACCCCTGATGCCTGATTGATTTACTGTGACCGGTTTAGATGTCTTCAGACTCAAACCAGTTCAGGAGGAGCGGAAGGGCTATATCTTCCCAGAAGCCCCTGGAGGATTTACCGGAACTTCTCATTGGCCAGAACTAGGTCACTAGCCACCACACTTCCCTGCAGCAGGATTTCTTCCCGAATCACATAAGAAAAGAGTGAGATCTGGAATATAACCGGTGCTCTACTGACAAAGCAGAAAGGGGATCTGCCCCAACTGTGTCTGGGTCTCCTTGGAACTCTACTCAGTTTCATTGATCGTTTGCCTCTTTCGACACCAAATCTACACTGTTTTCACCAATGACATTTCAGAAGGTCTTTGGATATCTGGTAAGGCAAGTTTTCCTTTAAGTCAGCATTTTCTTGGCCCATCTTGTATATTTACTATGATGAACCTTAGATTCATATTGTCAAATTTCATGACACTTAGGTAGGGAGAAAATGGATATTTACTGGGTCCCTTCAAACCCCAATATGCTTTTGTGAATACTGCCATTTGCAACAACATGGATGGACCTTGAAATAATCACCCTAAGCAAAATAAACCAGACACAAAAAAGTTGAAAATCACATGATATCACTTATATGTGGGATATAAACCTAAAAGCAACAAATGAACAGGACAAACAGAGACTCATGGACATGGACAATGGACTAGTGATTACCAGAGAGGAGGGGAGAGGGGGAGATATATGGGGGGAATTTAAATCATTTCTTCAATTTAAAAACTAAAAAATATAAAATAAAAAAAGAAAAAATAAATTAAACTTCCTAAGAGTTTTTATAAAAACCCTACCCCCCAAAAAAAATCCCAAAAAATGCTTTTGCTCCTCCTTCCTCCACTGTCCCAACTCTCCCTTAGTGATTATCTTTTCATTTTTATCAGGATGCAATGTAAATGTTAACTCTGACAATGTAGAGGTATAGGGTAGCTGGTACCAAGTGGTCAAAGATACGTTACTATTAAAAGCTAATGGAACTAGAGGTTTGAGTGTGTTATTTAGATTTATAAAGAACTGAATATAGTATGAATATCAAATATGGTGTGTCAGGGGTCCCCAAGGCCACCCTCAGGAATACCCAGGCCTGCCGAGTGAATCCTTTACTACATATAAAGATAAGTGGACTCTGTCCCATCCTGTAATAAAAACCTACCCCTCCATGTTTTCTGCATAAATGACTCTAAAAGTTTAAAAACCAAAGACAAAAATTAACATTATGATGTTCACGTAAATATTTTGTAATGCCAGATCAAGAAGAGGTGTGCTAGGATTACATTTCTTTCTTTTAAGTCTAATTTGATGATTCCTGGGCTGTTTGAAAAGAGAATTTTCTTAGCATCAAGGTCCAATGGATTCTTTTTTCGTACACACCATCAATTGGTAAAATAATATATTTTACTTCACTTTTTATTTTGATCATAACTTTTTTGTACATTCTTTATTTTCCTGTTGTTTCTATTTTCTTTTTCTTATACTAATTACTATCATATTCAATTTTCTCCCAATCACACCATTTAATATGTTGAGCTCACGTACATACACACTTTTTTCTTAATTCTTGGAGTCTTGTCTTCCATTCTCTTACTCTAATCTGAACTGATTGCCAATCAGGCCTTTTGCCCAGTTGCATTCCTGTTATTTCCTGTCACTGATCTCCTGGATTAGATCCACTGTCTTGTGGATCCCAAATCTTCCTTTTTCTTGGCTTACACCCTTGTTTTGCTGGAGAACATCCTCAAGTAGCTTCCCAAGAAAGTATATTTGAGAGGTAAATTTTCTTAGTTCTTACATATCTAAAAAAAAATTTATTCCATTTTCACACTTGATAGATATTTTGGCTGGTGCAGAAATCTAAATTGAAAATCATTTTCTCTTGGAATTTTGAAAGCATTGTCCTATTATCTTTTTTTAATTGTTACTCTATAATCTTTTATCATCAGTATTGTTATGAAGTCTGATGCTATTTATTCTGATTCTTATTTCTTTTTCTGGATTTTATCTTTCAAGAATTCTCGTTAGTTGCTTCCTCAACTTCTTAGATCTCTCTTTGAAGCCCTAGTATTTTCTCTCATATTGTTTTGTTTTCTGTGAACAATATTTCTATTGAAATTTGAACTTCAATAATCACATTGAATTTCTAATAATTCTTTATTGTTCCCCATTCCTTTTACATAATATTTTACATAATATTTTGTTCTTGTCTTGTGGACGTAATATTTTCTCTTAGTTCTCTGAATAAGCTTATTAAATTAAAACTATTTTTTTTGCCATATGTTTCCTCTATTTTCTGGGATTTCTCCAAGTTCATTTTCCCCTTATAGGTTATACTTGGTCATTTTTAATGTTGAAGGGCTTATTCGAATTTTGAATGATCTTTAGTGGTTGGTTTATATTTAATAAAGAAGGGCTGATAACTATTGAATTTAATCTGCTTTAGGGCAAATAGGTCCCTTTTCCTGCTATGACTATTCTGTGTAGCTCTGAAGAATAAAGATCACATCCCACAAATGCTAGACCAAGAAGAAAATTGTTCAGGGGTTGCCAACATCCATACTGGAAGCCCTAGCTCTCTACAGACATTTTATTCAAGTTCTTAAGAGAACTGTCAGGTATTTTCACTGCAGGCCTATACCAGCTGCCAGCTCAGCTGTCTGTTGGAGGAGAGTTCCAACTGGTGCAGTCATTCTGTATTGGGGCCTTCAATTAATCCTCAAGGGTTCAGTCCCATTTAATTCTATTGCCTTCCACCACATGCCTGCTGATTCGGAGTTTACTCTCTGGTGTTATATCTGGCAAACTGGCTCCCACCTCCTCTGTAGTTCTCTTATCAAATATAATAGGCTAGATTTTCTTGCCTTTTTTATTCATCAACTAATTAATTCCCATTTGCTTTTCCAAAAAAAGTGTTGAACTCTATCCATTGAGGATAACCTCCCATCTTCATCACATTCTCTTGACTCTGATGGGTTTATTCCTTTTTGTTCCTCGATACTTTTCTTGTAGTTAGCTTCCAAGGGTTAAGAAGGTAAACCCTGTGAGCATATCATGCGTGCACATGAGTGCGAGTATGATGTATCAAAATCAGTTGATTTCTCGTCTATGTTCCTGTTTCCTAATAAATGTGTTGAAGGTTGTTAATTTTTCAGATGACCACTTTGGCCATGCAGCATAGGTTTTAATATGTAAGGCTTTTATTGTTGGTAATTTCCAAAGAGTTTATAATTTAAATTTTTGCTTGCTCTTTAACAAGAGTTATTTTGAAGCTTGTTTTAAAACTTCAAAATGGAGAGTGTTTTTTTTTTGTTTTACTTTTGCCCCTTCTTTTGTTCCTGAGTTTTAATTTTATTGTATTGTTGCCAGAAACTTAACTGTCCGATTTCCACATTTCAGAATTTCTTAAGATTGTTTTTTTGATGGGTCTAATTCATAAACTTTAGGAAATATTCCACAATATTTGACACAAATTTGTGGGTTTTATTTTTTTGTGGTATCATCTGGGATGTTCTAAACTTTTGGGCTGTCTGCTTTACCCTTCTCATTTTGGATTTGCTCTTCTAAAAAAATATACACACACATACACGCACACATACACATATTATATCAGTTCCTATCAGTTCTAAGGATTTTTAGACAGATGGAGTACAAGTTTTCACTCTATGTGCCATATAAATAAAATCTTTCCAGTTGTTGGTTTTCTATCAATTGTTAACTCTATGACATTTTCCTGGTTTTTATCATCTGCAGTCCCATTTTTAATGTAACCCATTTTAAAAATGTTATGAGGATTAAACATGGTGAGGGAGAGGTGTTCCCAGATCTTTCCCCTTGAAACAACAATAAGTTGAACATATAAAACTCAACAACAAAAAAACCCCCAAACTGCACTCCAGCATGTCTGAGAGTGGGATCTGTGCATAAGAGCTACCACAGACCTACATAGGATATTTCCACTGTGCCATTTTGACTCTGAAGATAGAAGAGAAGTTTTTCCCTCATGTTAAGGAATATAAATTTAAATGTCAATTAGAATTACATAAAAATTAATAAATTACATAAAAATTAATCAATGCAAAAATAAAAAAGTAAAAAATAAATTAAAATGTTATGGTCTCATTTTTTAAATAGCTCATTTTTAATTCTACTTGTGAATACTTTAAGCTCTAGTATATTTTTCTACTCTTCAATGGTAAGAATGAAATTTTATCACGTACGTAAGTCCTATTTATTCAAACTAAGAATTTAGCAAGACCCTCTTCATTGGTTTTCTCTTTCAATAACGTCTCGACTCTAGTCTCGTATACTTACTATTCCTGATCTAGCATTAACTTGTTACAGTCTATAAAAACTCCTGCATTTTGACTCAGGCAACGAGTTTCCAGAGTAATTTATGAAGAATGACATCTTTATTATTTTGACTTTTCCCTTCTTGGAATATGGTAGCTTTTATTTTTTTCAGGTCTTCTTTTATGTTTTTCAGTAAAGTTTATAGTTTTTTAATTTAGGTTTTTGGCATTTCTTATAAGTTTATTCCCAACTGTTTTATAATTTTCGTAGCTAGAGAAAGTTGAATCTTTTTTTTTCCCTCATTGCTTTTTCTGGCTTTTTATACTGGCTGGATTTCCATGTCTGCATCCTAAGAACCAGGGAATTGACCTGTGATTAATGAGTCTTTCATCTTATGATGAAACTCCAAGGATGAAGTTTAAAAGAGAATGGGAGAAGCATACGTGTGTTTTATTTTACACAAATGATCTTGCACTGTAGATCTTGTTTTGCTTCTTGCTTTATTTCCACTTAACACCATAAAATCTGATGTTTGCTCTAAGTTTTTTTTATAGCTACCTTCGATTAGATTAAAGAAGTTCCCTTCTGTCCATAGTTCTCTCTGTTGTTTTTTAAAAATCATAAGTAGGTGTCGAATTTTATCAAATGCTTTTTCTGCATCTATTGAAATAATCAGATAATTTATTCCCTTAAATCTGTTAAGTTGATTCTAAGTTTTTCTTGATTCCTTTGTCACTCCTTGCCTTAGGACAAAACTCAACTTGGTTATATCATTATACACTGCTGGATTCAGTTGATTTGTCTAGAATTTTTACATCTATTTCCACATCCTGCATACCGCTTTCATTGGTCTGTTGTTTATAGTAGTTATATTCGTCTCATAAATTTGGAGAGTTTTTTTTTTTCTTTTCTGTTTATGATTGGAATTACTCATTAAAGATTTGGTACAACTCATCTTTAAAGCTCTCTGAGCTTTTTGTGGTGGGAAGTAGATTTTTAAAAATACATAGTCAATTGCTTTGTGGTTATAAAAGGTCTACCCAGATTTGCTGTTTCTAGAGTCAGTTTTGGTAAGCTGTGCTTCTCTAGGGATTTATTCATTTTGCTTATGTTTTCCAACTTACTGACATACTTTTAGAACTTTATATCTTTTACCTATCATCTGTTGTATAATATAGTGTATCTGTAGGCTATAGCTTTTTTCCCTTTCTGATATATTTGACTCGTCTATTCTCCCCTTATGTTTAGCTTATAGAGGGTTGGCTTTGTTTTTCAGCTTTTCAAAGAATTAGCTTTTGATATTCTCAATTCTCTCTATCATATTTCTGCTTCATCAGTTTTCTGATCATCCTTATTTTTCTTCTATTTTCTCCAGGTTTACAGTGCTGTTTCTTTTATAGCTTCCTGAGTTGGATGTTCAACTTGTTGACTTTTGACTGCTTGTTGACCCAACCACCGATTCAACATCTTCACTTGCACGTCTATTAGACACCCCAAACTTAACATGGCCAAAACAGAATTCTTGATCTGTATTTGCAAAAATGGCTTTTTCCTACAGACTTCCCAGTTGTGGTGAAAGGCACCCATTTACTCCGTTGCTCAGGCCAAAAACTCAGGAATCATCATCGTTTCTTCTCTTCTTTACACCCTATAGTCAATCCTTTCTGCATGATTTGTAAAACATAGCTTGAATCTCACAGCTTCTCAGAACCTCTACTGTTACCACCCTAGTTAAAGCCACTATCAGCTCTCCTAGACTGTTGTCGGGACCTCCTGACTGGGCTCTTGTCCTTAGTTTTGTCCCAGCATGGATGGTTCTCCACAGTGCACCTACAACATAGATCTGCTGTCAGCTCCCAGTTCAACATTCTCCAAGGGCTTCTCATCTTAGAATAAACTCCCACTTCCAAAGGGTGGCTCCCGCTGCCTCTCCAACTATGCACCCCACTCTCTCTAGCCACATAAGCTTCCTCATAAGTTCCTAATATGCCAGGCATAGTCTCTCCTCAGGGCCTTTGAGCTTGCCTGAAATACTCTCTCTCCAGGTATCCATATGGGGGAATAAAATAAGGGCAAAAGCCTGTGGATATCTAAATAGCACCCCATTCACCCTTGTTTTAGCTATCTCAAAGCCCTTATCACTATGTGACATGATATTATTTATTTATTTGTATGTTTAGTATGACTATTCCACGCAAGAATGTTCGTTTGCTGTCTTGTTCAGTTCTGTGCACCCAGAACCTGCAACAGTGCCTGGCACAGAGCAGCTGTTTAATCAGTAATAAATAGCTGTTTGGAAACAGAAGTTTCCTTGTTAATCATAGAACTAGCACCAGGAGCATTGGATGAATTGGATGATGCCTGGAATGAGAATAAGGTCGCCTTGACAAACAGTCTTGTCCCGAACACCTCATTGGCTAAAACTTTTCTCATGCTCTTATTTTTCTAAAACACAATTGATGGCTCCCAAATAGCTCCCAAATCACCTCTTCTAGGAAGTTTCCCTCTCCCCTCCAGGCAGAGCTTAGTGCAGCTTCCTCTGTGCTCTCACTGCCCATTTTTAACACCTCCACCAAACATCTGATCCAACAATGACAAGTCTCATGCAGCCTTAGCATGTACTCTCTTCCCCACCAGAGTTTCACGAAGGCCAGAGCTGCGGTTTGTTGTCAGTTTATTCCCTGCCCCTATGAGAGTGTGGCTCATGGCAAGCTCAGATGAAAAAATGTAATGGATAGGCCCCTAAACCAAGGTCCTTCGGCAGGAACGACGTCAGGCTCCAGGGCAGGCAACTTTGCTGCTTCTACTGAAGGTGGTGGTAATGAGAAAATGCGGGTGCAGTGAAACACTTATTGCAGCGTACTTGGTGCGTTTGTAGGCAGCGCGTCAACGACCTCGGGAGGGCGGTGCAAACAGAAGTCCGATGCCTAGGCCTTCACTTGCCCCAGCATCCGCAAGGGCCCATTAATCCTTAATATTCAAATTCCGCCCACTAAACCGGCCCCGGTGCCCAAGCCGCCTCTTTTCCCCAAATGACGGCCGAGGGCAACCAATCGGCAGCCGGACAGGGGGTCCGCCCCCTTTTTCCTAGCCAGAAAGGACACAAAACTCCTGCCAATTGGTGGCGCTGCCGCCGAGGCCCCGCCCCGCCCCGGCCGCCGCACCCAATGGCGGACGGGCTCGCGGCGGTGCCGGGGGCGGGACGCGGGCGCGCAGGTGCAGCTGCGCGCAGGCCGGCCGGGAGGGCGGGGCGCGACGTCGGCCGTGCGGGGTCCCGGCGTCGGCGGCGCGCGCGCTCCCTCCTCTCGGAGAGAGGGCTGTGGTAAAAGCCGTCCGGAAAATGGCCGCCGCCGCCGCTGCCGCGCCAAGCGGAGGAGGAGGAGGAGGCGAGGAGGAGAGACTGTGAGTGGGACCGCCGCGGCCGCGGGCGGGGACCCTTGCCGAGGGGCGGGGGGTAGGGGCGGGACGTGGCGCGGGAGGGGCCCACAGGGTCGGGCGACACGGCTGGCGGATGGCGTCCCTCCTCTCTACCCTCCCCCTCCGCTGCCGCCGGTGACGGCACCCCCCTCGGCCCGTCACCCGCACTCGTGGGTGACCGTCCTCGCCCCGGCCTCCCAGGGCCGCCTTCGCCTGGCGCCCGGCTCCCTCCCGCCTTCGGCGCGCATCCCGGTCCCCGGCCCCGCGGGCGTCCCTGTCGCTGGGGCTTCGCTTGTCCGGGCTGCGCGCGCGTCGTGCCCTTCTCGGGGCTTCGGGCCCGCGGCGCCGTCGCGCGCCCGCGGCCCCAGCCTCTCCCTGGATCGCGCTCTCCCCTCTCCCTCCCTCGCGCGCCCCCTCTCCCGTTACTCGGCCCCCCATCGGCGCGCGTGCGCACTCCGCCTCCCGTTCGGAGAGTGCGCCACAAGGGCTCCTGCGCTCTCACCCCCATCTCCAGGCTTTGCCTCCCCCTCCTTCTCGCCCATTCCATGACTTTCTGCCCCCACTGCGAGCGAGTCGTTCCACCATCTCCTTTCCCATTTAGCAGGAACAAGTAGGTGGGAATTATTGTCCACCCACAAAGGGGACTAGACGTTGTGTTCCTGGTCCCACAACTCATCCTAAAGAGGCTGTTCTCGTTCCCATCAGGAGCCGTGGGTAGGGGACTGTGTGTCCGGCAGCACCTGAGGCTCGTCAGTGGGAGCGCGCCCCCAGGGTCTTTGGGGGTGCAGTGGCCTCAGAATATGAGCGCTCCCCCATCCTCCCCCTTCGCCGGCGATCTTCCAGTTACATAAGTGGAGTGGGACATAGTATGTAACGGGCTCCCATAGTCCTGGACGAGATCACCGTACCAGATGGGGCAAGTTCATCGCATCGCTATGGTTCCTGTCAGTTGGCCCTGAAAGTTTATGTTCTTTTTAGTTTGGTTATGACTCAGTCACCCAAACTGAAACTCAGGTGACTTTTACGTGGCGTGGCAATGTGTCTTTGGTTTTGCACTGAAGACTTAAGGTCATTGTGAAGAGTCTAAAAAGAGTGCCCCCGCAGAGGAGACCGTTTCTGCCATTGCTAAGTATGGACCCGAGAAGGGGAAGCTTGCTCGGGAGCACCTCTGTGGCAGTCGCTTCTGTTGTGTGTTCCGTGTGAATCGGTCACAGCAGAAATGGGCTCCACCACAAAATTGATATTCCTGACTCATGGTCAGGCAGATGTGTGCTTCTGGTTATTTTTCCAGGAACAGGAATGGGCTTTGCGGAGCCATTCGCACGTTGTGTCTGCTGTGTGGGATCAGTACCCCAAATTGTGAGATGGTAGGATCAAATTCAGGGGGTGGTTGGTGATCGTGGAACCAAACCTACCGGCGTGTGATGCTGAGTGGCTTAGACTCTGTGGGACTCTCACAAGTTGTAGGCATTTTGTTATACTAGGAAAATGAAGCATTTCAGACCTTCGTAGTAAAATTCACCATTAATAGGCAGTTATTACTCTAGAGGAGAAATTTGAGGTTTCGTGGCTGGAATTTTCATCTGGATCTCAGTGATGCAGTGAACAATGAGATTGAGCCGACCTCTTGGGTCTTTTGAAATATGCCGGATCCTTATTAAAAGTACAGGGTCTGGATTTTTTAGGCCTTTTGGGAATTTCCCCCAGGGATTTAGGGAAATAGGCTTACTTATGTGCTGTTTAGCACTTCTACTTCAAATCCCGGTCAGGAAGCCTAGGAAACACTTCCTTTTATTTTCTTACCGACACGTGTCAGAACCTTAAAGGGCATAATCAATCTAGTAGAAGTACAGTCGATTAGGTACGTCGCCACAGAGCACCCATTCGTGGCATGTCAGGTAGGTGGCCGATCGCTGAGATACATTTCATCCACGCACGCAGATACACAAGCCTCACTTGACAAAGATACCAAGGTTTGTACATCTGAACCTGGGATGCGACAGGATAAGGGCTCTGCTTTGTTTTGCCATCCTTGGCGATGTGTTTGCCTCTTCAGATGCCCTCCAGCTAGCTGTTTGTCATACCCCAAGGTCTTTAAACAGCACTGGCAGCTTCCAGAATATAGTTTCTCTGCAAAGTTTCTGGTGGCATCTGAAGTCAGCATGTCCTAACAGCTTGAAGAAACCTTTTATGGCTTTCTTGTTCATACTGGCCTATCACACCGTCCTATTTTTTATTGTTACGAACTTGCCTGGAATGCTTTAAACCTAGAGTACCAGGTCTTTGTTTCACCTGACAGCATGATGCAGTCAAACCGGGCTCCAACTTTTGTGCCGTTTGCGTGTGGAGCCAGGGGGTAAGGATACAGTTTTGCATTCTATTTGCAACTTCCAGCCAGCGTCATTGTTTCTCTGCCCGCGCTGCTTCTAAGTGGCTGAATCTAGTCTGGTGGGGAGGCAAGCTGAGGAGTTTGACAGAAAAACTGGCCAGATGACTCCAATATGATGTTGCCCCTACCCAAATAAATACTCCTTCCCCCACGTGGAGATGGAATGAGAGGCTCGCTTCTTTAAGAATAAAGAAGAGCAGAGGTAAAATTGTTAGTTCCGGTCTCGAGGCCATTTCCACCCGCTAATGTACCTGCCTGGGACTATTTGCATGATAAATGACGTGTCCTGGAACCAGTGATCTTTTATACAGGTGAATATCAGTGGAAATCTTTTGATTGGCTTAAGAGCAGTTTGTTGGCAGGCTGCCTGAGTATCTATGAGGAGGAGAGAATCACCGAAAATGTTTGATATTTGTAGTAACTAGTGTTTTAAACGCACAGGAGGTAAAGAACAGTCCTAGACTGGCGGCGAGCTCCAGGGCGTGTGGCAGGAGACCTGCCTGTTTTCGCTGCCCTCTGCTATGGTGACATGCATGCAGACCAGCCTCATGTGGCCGGCAGACACAACCTTTTTTCTTGGGTAAAGCATTATTGCCACTCCAACGGAAGGACCTTGCCCTCAATGCTTCTGTATCAGCCCTCTCCAGGCAAACTGCCATTGTCACCGCTGCGCTTCTATCTTGTTTTGGTTAGAACAGACGTAAATGGGTTCCTCTTCCTTGGGCTCACTTACACAAAGGTTGCACTCTTCTGCCTGTACCCGCTCTCTTCTGCTTTTCTCTTGCAAGGAACTCTTACTTACTGAAAACTTGATTTGCATGTCATTGCTTTAATGCTTGGTTCCACCACTTTGGTGGTAGGTGGGTGTGTAGGGGACCTGAGTGGAAATGGGAATTGGGGGGGTGGCGGGCAGGGCATCCCCACTCCCATATTAAAGGGGGGTGGCCATTCCATTAGGGAATAAAGCCTTGGTCTTTGTAGCTGCTTCAAGATACACTTATGTTGGGTCTGCTGGCATACGGATGTGTCCTCACTATAGCTGTTTTGCTGTTGCTGCGGAAGTCTGAACTCTCAGGAGCAAGCCTGACGGAGCGGTCACTTGTCTTCCTTACCTAAGAGCTGGGGTTGTTATGTATATGGACCTGCAAATCACTGCTTTATTGGGTTTTCACTTAACTGCTCTCATTTGCTGGCTCTTTTATTCCCCCCCTCTGTGAAATCTTGAGTTAATCAAAGATCTTAAACTTTCAGAGCTGGAAGGAACCTTAGTCCAGCTCCTTCAGTTTACAAGGAAAAAACAATCGTGGCTGTGAGAAGTTGTGCTTTTCCGGAGCCTCCCAGCCAGGAGACCAGTCTGATTTTTATTATGTAGCTGACTGAGTAATACTGTTACCTTGACTTTGGGGATCTCAAAGCATTCTATGACTCGACTGTTTAAGAGAATTCTAAGGCCTCACTGCACCTCAATAAATAATTCTAAGGTACCATCCTGGTAGTTAGAGACCAGCTGTAAGTAAAAGACTTGGTTGGTGTTGCCCTTCCTCTGGGTTTGTTACACAAGTAATTGTTTGTGTGAATAATCTCTAAATTGTACACGCCAGGCTTTTTTTAGTCTCAAGATAAAAAAGTGCTTCTCTTGGCCAGCAAGGTATCAGAGATTAGCTAATATAGGCAGTTTAGGTTTTAACAAGGAAATGATGGTTATCTTAATAATGAAAAATGTAATGATAAAAGTCCCTTTTTGAACATGTGTTCAAAAGCAAAAGAGAAACTATCAAACTAATAACTCTGTTGAACATTGCAATTTACTGATCCGAGAGGCTTAAAAGTGATTGCTCTTAGACAGACTTCTGGAGGATGGCTTTGGATCTCCCAGGGCGCTTGATTTTCATTGGTACTGCTTTTTTCTCCCAGGGTTAAAGCTCCTTTACGTGATGTTAACAGCAGCTTGTTGCAGCTTCAGCTGCTTGAGAAAGAAGGGAGACTTTGCCTCTGGATTTCACGTGTTCTTTTGGGGATGACATTTTAATGTTGCCTGTTCTCTTGAACATGTATTTTAATGTTGCATGTTCTCTTGAACATGTATTCTCTCCCTGATGATTTCTGTATGACATGGTATAAAAATACTTACCAGAGATCACTACTAACGGTATGTTTAATAATTGTCAGAGTGTCCTTCAGAGGTGACAGGACCTACGATAGTGTCGATTCTAACATGCATGAATCTTTCCTTTATTTTAGCACTGTGTGTTATGTGCCAGTAATTTGCAGTTTATCCTTTGTTTCAAGCTAGGTAAGCCGGGAAATAGCATAGTACTTTGTCTATATGTTTATCTTCAAAATGTCCCAAATAGCCCTGGGAAAAGATCGTGCAGCACAATGGGGGCTTTCAACTTACGATTTTCTTTGTTTTAGGCTCCATAAAAATACAGACTCACCAGTTCCTGCTTTGATGTGACATGTGACTCCCCAGAATACATCTTGCTTCTGTAGACCAGCTCCAACAGGATTCCATGGTAGCTGGAATGTTAGGGCTCAGGTAAGTAACCTTCCTTTTTTTTTTTTTAGTATATGTCCTGGTTTGGCCATCTGTTTTTAAAAAAAAGGAAAAAAACAAGTTATACTACTCTTGGACAGTATGAAAGTACCCCAAAGACTAAAGACATAACTGTGCCAAACTGTGCCATATAATAAAAAAAAGTCACTTCCCTGAGCCCTGAAAGGTCAGTTTGGGTAGGGTTACTTGGTAGCCACAGCGTGATCTGGGGGCGGGCGTCAGATTAGAGCCGGAACTGGTGATCTGCAACTTCAGTTCACCTTGAAGCAGGTCAGCTGAGCTGAGAGCACTTTGACTGAGCTCTTCACCTGCCGCTGATGCTTTGCCCAGTGGTCTTCAGCATGGTACTTTTGTTTGCTTTGGTTTTGGGTAAATGACTTCCTGGTCAACGTTAGTGAGCAGTGGTAATGTATTTTCAGATGTGGGAACTGCTGTGTGGTCCCCTAGGAGGATGGCCTCCTGAAAGCTGTCACAGAACAGGGAGCCCATGGCTAATGGCATGTGCTTGCTGCACTCCTCCCACGGGAACTAAAGAGAGCACCCAGACACACACCTGGCTCTTGAGACTAGAGCAGAGTGAATGCCTTTTGAAAAGCTCGGGATCCGAGCCACTGGAGGTCTGACACTCAGGTGCTCTATCGGCCGCACTTCTGGCCGCTTTGGCACCATTGTGTGGACCTCAAGTTTGTAACAGTGAGTGGTTCCTTGATTTCTCTACTGGCAGGCTCAGTATCTCCAGCTTTTTAAAAATCAGTGGTCACTCCGCATTTGATGTTTTGACACCTGGATTTCAAACGTTCCATGCGGTAAGGGCAGAACATTCTCACTGAATTTCTCCATTTCTTTTCCTAAGAAAAAATGTGAATTTACACTAATGCTACCATTGTGATTCCAGCTGAGACCCCCAGGTAGCACTTTGTCGTGTCTCTCTAGTGGTTTCTGACACCTCAGTCTAAAGCTGCGTGGACATCCGTAACAGCTCATTTGGGGACCATGTGAGGGGCAGGGTTGGGGCGGAGGAGAAGAGAAGATGTGGAAGGAAGGGAGAGCATCACACTGCCTCCAGGTCCCAAATTTGGTTTCACTCCTGATCCTGTGACTCAGATTGTCATTCCCCTTTGCTGCGGGATGTGCCCTGGGCCCTGCTGACAGGACGTTCTTTGTCTGCCACGTGTTTATGCTGGTGGGAGTTGTGTGGCTGGCGCTTTGTGCATTGTCTCAAATTGTGTGGACTAAATGTAAGATGGGCAGTGACTGGGTTTCTTCTGGTAGACGATAGGCCTGGGGGGCGGTTCGTTTTTAATAGTCTTTTTCTAAGATTACAAATGGATTTTATAAAACAGGCAGTGGCGACTTCATATAATTTCTTCTAAGAAATATAGAAGAAGTGTTTTTAAAAAATATTTCTTATTACTTATGAATGGAAAAGACACGGCCATTAGAGCTTCAAGGAACTTTGAAGGGAATTTTCAAAGGACAGAATCTGTCTTTAGTAGATACTTGCTTATATCTTATTATTTTTCTTCTTTTCCTTTTTAAGAAATTATAAAAATAATATGTGCTTTTATGGAAAAGTCAAACCATTTTAAAATGTAATAAGTAAAAAAATGAAAGCTCCCTGTTACTCTTTGTGCCCACCACCCAGAGTAACTACTGTTTGCCTATTCTCAGGCTATACGAATATGCACTTTTTGTGTTTTTAACAAAACGAGGATAGTACTACACATATTCAGCATCTGGCCATGTGATACGTTTCCGTCGTGTGCCTCTTTTCTGTTAAATAGCAGCGTGATCTGTTGCTGACTTATTGTCATGCATTGTCCCCCAATGGTTTTCCCCATGCTTTACTGTTAAAGATCCTACTGCACTGAACTTCCACACGTGCCAGTGTTTTTGAAGAATGCTGCCTAGACTTGGAGTTGCTGGTGGTACCACCACATTGCCTTCCAAAATGGCTATCCCAGTTCC